>JAIWVJ010000071.1:0-42722 GCA_024322285.1 Musa beccarii
TGTGTTTTTGTGTGTGTGTAGTGTGTTGTGTATTGTGTGTTGTGTATGTGTTGTGTTTTGTGTGTATATGTGCGTGTTGTGTGTTGTGTTTTGTGTGTGTTGTGTGTGTTGTGCTTTGTGTGTGTGTGTGTATTGTATGTGTTGTATTTTGTGTTGTGTGTGTGTTGTGTGTTGTGTTGTGTGTAGTATGTGTTGTGTGTATTGTATTGTATGTTGTGTTTTGTGTGTGTATGTAGTGTATGTGTATTATGTTTTGTGTGTGTATATTGTGTAGTATTGTGTAGTGTGTGTTGTGTATGTGTATTGTATAGTGTGTGTAATGTGTTGTGTGTTGTGTTGTGTGTTGTGTGTTGTGTATGTGTATTGTATGTGTATTGTGTAGTGTGTGTTGTGTATGTGTATTGTGTATGTGTATTGTATAGTGTGTGTAGTGTGTTGTGTGTTGTGTTGTGTGTTGTGTGTTGTGTATGTGTATTGTATGTGTATTGTGTAGAATTGTGTTGTGTATGTGTATTGTGTAGTGTGTGTTGTGTGTTGTGTATGTATTTTGTGTATGTGTATTGTGTATTATGTAGTAGTGTGTTGTGTATGTGTATTGTGTAGGTGTTTTGTGTGTGTAGTGTATGTTGTGTGTGTTGTGTATGTGTATTGTGTAGTATGTAGTGTATTGTATATTGTGTAGTATGTGTATTATGTTGTGTATGTGTATTGTGTAGTATGTGTATTGTGTATTGTGTATGTGTATTATGTATGTGTATTTTGTGTGTGTGTAGTGTGTGTTGTGCGTTGTGTATTGTGTATTATGTAGTGTATGTATTGTGTGTTGTATATGTGTATTGTGTGTTGTGTATGTGTATTGTGTAGTGTGTTGTGTATTATGTATTGTGTAGTGTGTGTAGTATGTGTATTGTGTATGTGTATTGTGTGTATGTGTATTATGTATTATGTGTATTGTTGTTGTATGTGTATTGTGTAGTATTGTGTAGTAGTGTGTGTTGTGTATTGTGTAGTATTGTGTGTTGTGTAGTGTATATTGTATGTTGTGTATGTGTATTGTGTAGTATGTGTATAGTGTGTATTGTATGTTGTGTATGTGTATTGTGTAGTGTGTTGTGTATATGTATTGTGTAATATGTGTAGTAGTGTGTGTTGTGTGTTGTGTATGTGTATTGTGTAATATGTGTAGTAATGTGTCTTGTGTATGTGTGTTGTGTATGTGTATTGTGTATGTGTATTGTGTGTATGTGTATTATGTAGTATGAGTATTATTGTAGTATGTGTATTGTGTATTGTGTAGTATTGTGTAGTAGTGTGTGTTGTGCATTGTGTAGTATTGTGTGTTGTGTAGTGTGTATTGTATTTTGTGTGTGAGAATGTAGTGTACTGTATGTGTAGTATTGTGTGTTGTGTAGTGTGTATTGTATTTCGTGTGTGAGAATGTAGTGTAGTGTATGTATAGTGTGTATTGCATGTTGTGTATGTGTATTGTATAGTATGTGTATAGTGTGTGTAGTGTGTTGTGTATGTGTATTCTGTAGTATGTGTAATAGTGTGTGTTTTGTGTTGTTAGTGTGTGTTGTGTGTTGTTAGTGTGTGTTGTGTATGTGTATTGTGTGTATGTGTATTATGTAGTATGTGTATTGTTGTAGTATGTGTATTGTGTATTGTGTAGTATTGTGTAGTAGTGTGTGTTGTGTATTGTGTAGTATTTTGTGTTTTGGTGTGTATTATATTTTGTGTGTGAGAATGTAGTGTAGTGCATGTGTATTGTGTTTTGTGTGTGTGTAGTGTGTATTGTGTTGTGTGTTATGTATGTGTATTGTATAATATGTGTATTGTGTAGTATTGTGTAGTAGTGTGTGTTGTGTATTGTGTAGTATTGTGTATTATGTGTATTATATTTTGTGTGTGAATGTAGTTTGGTGTATGTGTAGTAGTGTATGTGTATTGTGTTTTGTGTGTGTATAGTATGTATTGTGTTGTGTTATGTATGTGTATTGTATAGTATGTGTAGTATGTGTAGTATGTGTAGTATGTGTATTGTGTAGTATTGTGTATGTGTGTTGTGTATGTGTATTGTGTATGTGTATTGTGTGTATGTGTATTATATAATATATGTATTGTTATAGTATGTGTATTGTGTATTGTGTAGTATTGTGTAGTAGTGAGTGTTGTGTATTGTGTAGTATTGTGTGTTGTGTTGTGTATATTGTATTTTGTGTGTTAGAATGTAGTGTAGTGTATGTGTAGTAGTGTATGTATATTGTGTTTTGTGTGTGTGTGTGTGTGTGTGTGTGTGTGTGTGTGTTGTGTATGTGTATTGTGTAGTGTGTGTGTTGTGTATTGTGTATGTGTGTGTGTGTGTGTGTGTGTGTTGTGTGTGTGTGTGTGTGTGTATTGTGTGTGTGTGTGTATGTGTATGTGTGTGTGTGTGTGTGTGTGTGTGTGTGTGTGTGTGTTGTGTGTGTGTGTGTGTGTGTATGTGTATGTGTGTGTATGTGTATTGTGTGTGTGTGTGTGTGTGTGTGTGTGTGTGTGTGTGTGTGTGTGTGTGTGTGTGTTGTGTGTTGTGTATTGTGTATTATGTAGTGTGTGTATTGTGTGTTGTGTGTGTATGTGTGTAGTGTGTAGTGTGTGTTATGTATATGTATTGTGTGTGTTGTGTGTTGTGTATGTATGTGTGTTGTGTATGTGTATTGTGTGTATGTGTATTATATAGTATGTGTATTGTTGTAGTATGTGTATTGTGTATTGTGTATGTGTATTGTGTAGTAGTGTGTGTTGTGTATTGTATAGTATTGTGTGTTGTGTAGTGTGTATTGTATGTTGTGTATGTGTATTGTGTAGTATGTGTATAGTGTGTGTAATGTGTTGTGTATGTGTATTGTGTAGTATGTGTAGTAGTGTGTGTTGTGTGTTGTGTATGTGTGTTTTGTATGTGTATTGTGTATTGTGTAGTAGTGTGTGTTGTGTTTTGTATAGTATGTGTATTGTGTATGTGTGTGTGTTGTGTATGTATAGTATGTGTAGTGTATGTGTTTTTTGTTTTATTTGTATATTGTATGTTATGTTTGTGTATGTGTTGTGTTTTGTGTGTATGTGTAGTGTGTGGTGTATTGTATGTTGTGCTTGTGTATGTGTTGTGTTTTGTGTGTGTGTGTAGTGTGTTGTGTGTATTGTATGTTGTGTTGTGTAGTGTGTATTGTATTTTGTGTTTGAATGTTGTATAGTGTATGTGTAGTAGTGTATGTGTATTGTGTTTTGTGTGTGTAGTGTGTATTGTGTTGTGTGTTATTTATGTGTATTGTATAGTATGTGTATTGTGTAGTAGTGTGTGTTGTGTATTATGTAGTATTGTGTATTGTGTAATATATGTATTGTATTTTGTGTGTGTGAATGTAGTGTAGTAGTGTGTAGTAGTGTGTGTTGTGTATTGTGTAGTATTGTGTGTTGTGTAGTGTGTATTGTATTTTGTGTGTTGTGTTTTGTGTAGTATGTGTTGTGTGTATTGTATTGTATGTTGTGTTTTGTGTGTGTGTGTAGTATGTGTGTATGTGTGTGTATTGTGTTTTGTGTGTTTAGTGTGTGTTGTGTTTGTGTATTGTGTAGTAGTGTGTAGTAGTAGTGTGTGTTGTGTATTGTGTAGTATTGTGTGTTGTGTAGTGTGTATTGTATTTTGTGTGTTGTGTTTTGTGTAGTATGTGTTGTGTGTATTGTATTGTATGTTGTGTTTTGTGTGTGTGTATATAGTGTATGTGTATTGTGTTTTGTGTGTTTAGTGTGTGTTGTGTTTGTGTATTGTAGTAGTGTGTAGTAGTGTGTGTTGTGTATTGTGTAGTAGTGTGTAGTAGTGTGTAGTAGTATTGTAGTAGTGTGTAGTAGTGTGTGTTGTGTATTGTGTGTAGTAGTGTGTAGTGTAGTGTGTGTGTGTGTGTGTGTGTGTGTGTGTGTGTGTGTGTGTGTGTGTGTGTGTGTGTGTGTGTGTGTGTGTGTGTGTGTGTGTGTGTGTGTGTTGTGTTGTGTAGTGTATGTGTAGTAGTGTATGTGTATTGTGTTTTGTGTGTGTGTAGTGTGTATTGTGTTGTGTGTTATTTATGTGTATTGTATAGTATGTGTATTGTGTAGTAGTGTGTGTTGTGTATTGTGTAGTATTGTGTATTGTGTAATATGTGTATTGTATTTTGTGTGTGTGAATGTAGTGTTGTGTATTGTATGTTGTGCTTGTGTATGTGTTGTGTTTTGTGTGTGTGTAGTGTGTTGTGTGTATTGTATGTTGTGTTTGTGTATGTGTTGTGTTTTGTATGTATATGTAGTGTGTGTTGTGTTTTGTGTATGTAGTGTGTTTTGTGTGTGTTGGTGTATGTGTTGTGTTTTGTGTGTGTATTGTATGTGTTGTATTTTGTGTTGTGTGTATGATGTGTGTTGTGTTTTGTGTAGTATGTGTTGTGTGTATTGTATTGTATGTTGTGTTTTGTGTGTGTGTATATAGTGTATGTGTATTGTGTTTTGTGTGTTTAGTGTGTGTTGTGTTTGTGTATTGTAGTAGTGTGTAGTGTGTGTTGTGTGTTGTGTATGTGTATTGTATAGTGTGTGTAGTGTGTTGTGTGTTGTGTTGTATGTTGTGTGTTGTATATGTGTATTGTATGTGTATTGTGTAGTATTGTGTTGTGTATGTGTATTGTGTAGTGTGTGTTGTGTGTTGTGTATGTGTGTGTGTGTGTGTGTGTTGTGTGTGTGTGTGTGTGTTGTGTGTGTATGTGTATGTGTGTATGTAGTAGTGTGTTATGTATGTGTGTGTGTATGTGTGTGTGTGTGTGTGTGTGTGTGTGTATGTGTATTGTGTATGTGTTTGTGTGTGTGTGTGTGTGTGTATGTATTTTGTGTTGTGTATGTGTATGTGTATTGTGTATGTGTGTGTGTTGTGTGTGTATGTGTGTGTGTGTGTGTGTGTGTGTGTGTGTGTGTGTATTGTGTATGTGTATGTGTGTATGTGTATGTGTATGTGTGTGTGTATGTGTGTGTGTGTGTGTGTGTGTGTGTGTATGTGTGTGTGTGTGTGTGTGTGTGTTGTGTTGTGTATGTTGTGTATGTGTATGTGTGTATGTATGTATTTTGTAGTGTGTGTGTGTGTGTATGTGTGTGTGTGTGTGTGTGTGTGTGTGTGTATGTGTGTAGTGTGTGTTGTGTATGTGTATTGTGTAGTATGTAGTGTATTGTGTATTGTGTAGTATGTGTATTATGTGTTGTGTATGTGTATTGTGTATGTGTATTTTGTGTGTGTAATGTGTGTTGTGTTGTGTATTGTGTAGTATTGTGTGTTGTGTAGTGTGTATTATTTGTTGTGTATGTGTATTGTGTAGTATGTGTATAGTGTGTGTAGTGTGTTGTGTATGTGTATTGTGTAGTATGTGTAGTAGTGTGTGTTGTGTATGTGTATTATGTAGTATGTGTATTGTTGTAGTATGTGTATTGTGTATTGTGTAGTATTGTATAGAAGTGTGTGTTGTGTAGTGTGTATTGTATTTTGTGTGTGTGAATGTAGTGTTGTGTAGTGTGTATTGTATTTTGTGTGTGTGAATGTAGTGTAGTGTATGTGTAGTAGTGTATGTGTATTGTGTTTTGTGTGTGTAGTGTGTATTGTGTTGTGTGTTATTTATGTGTATTGTATAGTATATGTATTATGTAGTATTGTGTAGTAGTGTGTGTTGTGTATTGTGTAGTATTGTGTAGTAGTGTGTGTTGTGTATTGTGTAGTATTGTGTATTGTGTAATATGTGTATTGTATTTTGTGTGAATGTAGTGGTGTATGTGTAGTATTGTGTAGTAGTGTATGTGTTTTTTGTTTTGTGTGTAGTGTGTATTGTGTTGTGTGTTATGTATGTGTATTGTATAGTATGTGTAGTATGTATAGTATGTGTATTGTGTAATATTGTGTAGTGTGTGTTGTGTATTGTGTAGTGTGTAGTATGTTTTGTGTATGTGTATTGTGTTGTGTATATGTATTGTGTATTGTGTATTGTATAGTATTGTGTAGTATGTGTATTGTAGTATGTGTTGTGTATGTATATTGTGTAGTGTGTGTGTTGTGTTATGTATTGTGTAGTATGTGTATTGTGTGTTGTGTAGTATTGTGTAGTATGTGTATTGTGTAGTTGTGTATGTAGTATTGTGTAGTTTGTGCACATATTGTGTAGTATGTGTATTGTGTAGTATGTGCACTTAAGTGCCTAATTGCTTTTACAAACAGCAGATTCAATAGTGATGCAAGCCTTAATGCTATTGTGTTTCTTCGTTTCTGTGCTGTTAGACTTGCAGAAGGTGGATTGGTTTGCTACGACAAAAACTCTGATGGTCAATTAGGAAATGGAGATGCTTTAGCTAAAAATAATTTGACTGAAAAAGATGATTATTCTTTCTTTTGGCTACCTTTACTTGATTGTATAGTTTTTGGGATTTGTTATTTTCATGCTTGCTAGTTCTATATTGTTGGAATTTTGAAATTTATTCTAATAAGTTATACAATATGCATTTTCAGGTCTATCTAAGTTGACATCTGATCCTAGACCAACCATCAGAAAAGGTGCTTTAGAAGTATTATTTGACATTCTTAAGGACCATGGTCACCTATATTCATCCCATCTCTGGATCAATATCTTTAAATCTGCAATTTCCCCATTTTTAACAATCCACGGCATATGCTTGTTGGCCAGATTTCACCAATGCATAACTCTCAATATCGGGAAGATGATTCATGGAAATCTGAAACCGACACATTAGCAGCAAAATGCTATAGCTATTATCATAAGTTTTTTAAGCAGTATGCTAACCCAGGGATGACTGCTTTACTCCATTTGGCTGCCAGTCTAGGAAGCAAGCTATCAGAAGCAAAATGGAAGGATATTTTGGTTCCCTTGAAAGAATCAGCTGCTTCAATGCTACATGCTTTTTCGAACATCATCAAGATCATGCAAAAATGTTGAGGTTCCTGATAGAAACCAGTTTTATTCTGATGGTGAACAATATTCAGATCATGAATTTAATAACGATGATGAAGAGGAGGCTAATATGCAAACAGTATCATATGTAATCGTCAGAATGAAGAACCACACAAAATTACAGTTTTGCCATTAGGAAAATTATAAATTTACCACCACACAAAATTACGTTTTTGCCATTATACAAAAATTACAGTTTTGTCATTGATCCAAAATTATATATTTGTCATTTATAAAATTACAGTTTCGCCATTAGGAAAATTACAATTTTGCCATTACGACAAAACTATAGTTTTGCCATTAGAAAAATTACAATTTGACTATTAAGCCAAAATTACATTTTTGTCATTATACAAAAAATTACAGTTTTGCCATTGATCGAAAATTACATTTTTGTCATTAAGACAAAATTACAGATTTGCCATTAGGAAACTACAATTTTGCCATTAAGCCAAAATTACGTTGTTGTCATTACACAAAAATTACAGTTTTACCATTGATCGAAAATTACATTTTTACCATTATATAAAATTATAGTTTTGCCATTAGAAAAATTATAATTTTGCCATTAAGACAAAATTATAGATTTGCCATTAGAAAAATTATAATTTTACCATTAAGCCAAAATTACGTTTTTACCATTATATAAAAATTAGAGTTTTGCCATTGATTCAAAATTATATATTTGTCATTACATAAAATTACAGTTTCGCCATTAGAAAAATTACAATTTTGCCATTAGGAAAATTACAATTTTACCATCAAGCCAAAATTACGATTTTGCCATTATACAAAAATTCCAGTTATGCTATTGATCAAAAATTACATTTTTGCCATTACATAAAATTATAATTTCGCTATTAGGAAAATTACAATTTCGACATTTAGACAAAATTACAGTTTTGCCATTAGAAAAATTATAATTTTGCCATTTAGCCAAAATTACGTTTTTGCCACTATGTTGTGTAGTGTATGTGTAGTGTGTATTGTGTTTTGTGTGTGTGTAGTGTGTATTGTGTTGTGTGTTATGTATGTGTATTGTATAGTATGTGTATTGTGTAGTATTGTGTAGTAGTGTGTGTTGTGTATTGTGTATGTGTTTTGTGTGTGTAGTGTGTGTTGTGTGTGTTGTGTATGTGTATTGTGTAGTATGTAGTGTATTGTGTATTGTGTATGTGTATTGTGTGTTGTGTATGTGTATTGGGTATGTGTATTTTGTGTGTGTGTAGTGTGTGTTGTGTGTTGTGTATTGTGTATTATGTAGTGTGTGTGTATTGTGTGTTGTGTATGTGTATTGTGTAGTGTGTGTTGTATATATGTATTATGTATTGTGTAGTGTGTGTAGTATGTGTGTTGTGTTGTGTATTATGTATTGTGTAGTGTGTGTAGTGTGTGTTGTGTGTTGTGTATGTGTATTATGTGTATATGTGTTGTGTATGTATATTGTGTTTTGTGTAGTAGTGTGTGTTGTGTTTTGTGTAGTATGTGTATTGTGTATGTGTGTATGTTGTGTATGTATAGTATGTGTAGTGTATGTGTTTTTTGTTTTATGTGTGTAGTGTATGTTGTGTTTGTGTATGTGTTGTGTTTTGTGTGTGTGTAGTGTGTTGTGTATTGTATGTTATGTTTGTGTATGTGTTGTGTTTTGTGTGTGTAGTGTGTTGTGTGTATTGTATATTGTGTTTGTGTGTGTTGTGTTTTGTGTGTATATGTAGTGTGTGTTGTGTTTTGTGTATGTAGTGTGTTTTGTGTGTTGGTGTATGTGTTTTGTTTTGTTTGTGTATTGTATGTGTTGTATTTTGTGTTGTGTGTGTGTTGTGTGTTATGTTTTGTGTAGTATGTGTTGTGTGTATTATATTGTATGTTGTGTTTTGTGTGTGTGTATATAGTATATATATATTGTGTTTTGTGTTTAGTGTGTGTTGTGTATGTGTATTGTATAGTATTATGTAGTATGTGTTGTGTGTTGTGTATGTGTATGTGTATTGTATAGTGTGTGTAGTATGTTGTGTGTTGTGTTGTGTGTTGTGTGTTGTATATGTGTATTGTATGTGTATTGTGTAGTATTGTGTTGTGTATATGTATTGTGTAGTGTGTGTTGTGTTGTGTATGTATTTTGTGTATGTGTATTGTGTATTATGTAATAGTGTGTTGTGTATGTGCATTGTGTATGTGTTTTGTGTGTGTAGTGTGTGTTGTGTATGTGTATTGTGTAGTATGTAGTTTATTGTGTATTGTGTAGTATGTGTATTGTGTTGTGTATGTGTATTGTGTGTTGCGTATGTGTATTGTGTATGTGTATTTTGTGTGTAGTATGTGTTGTGTTGTGTATTGTGTAGTATTATGTGTTGTGTAGTGTGTAGTGTGTATTGCATGTTGTGTATGTGTATTGTGTAGTATGTGTATAGTGTGTATTGTGTAGTATGTGTATAGTGTGTGTAGTGTGTTGTGTATGTGTATTGTGTAGTATGTGTAGTAGTGTGTGTTGTGTGTTGTGTATGTGTGTTGTGTATGTGTATTGTGTGTATGTGTATTATGTAGTATGTGTATTGTGTATTGTGTAGTATTGTGTAGTATTGTGTAGTAGTGTGTGTTGTGTATTGTGTAGTATTGTGTGTTGTGTAGTGTGTATTGTATTTTGTGTGTGTGAATGTTGTGTAGTGTATGTGTATTAGTGTATGTGTATTGTGTTTTGTGTGTGTAGTGTGCATTGTGTTGTGTGTTATTTATGTGTATTGTATAGTATATGTATTGTGTAGTATTGTGTAGTAGTGTGTGTTGTGTATTGTGTAGTATTATGTATTGTGTAATATGTATATTGTATTTTGTGTGTATGAATGTAATGCATAACTCTCAATATCTGGAAGATGATTCATGGAAATCTGAAACCGACACATTAGCAGCAAAATGCTATAGCTATTATCACAAGTTTTTTAAGCAGTATTCTAACCCAGGGATGGCTGCTTTACTCCATTTGGCTGCCAGTCTATGAAGCAAGCTATCAGAAGAAGAATGGAAGGATATTTTGGTTCCCTTGAAAGAATCAGCTGCTTCAATGCTGTCTGTTTTTTCGAACATCATCAAGATCATGCAAAATGTTGAGGTTCCTGATAGAAACCAGCCTTATTCTGATGGTGAACAATATTCAGATCATGAATTTAATAACGATGATGAAGAGGAGGCTAATATGAAAACAGCATCATATGCAATCGTTAGAATGAAGAACCACACAAAATTACAGTTTTGCCATTAGGAAAATTACATTTTTACCATTAAGCCAAAATTACATTTTTGCCATTATACAAAAAGTACAGTTTTACCATTGATCGAAAATTATATTTTTGCTATTAAGACCAAATTACAGATTTGTCATTAGGAAAATTACAATTTTGCCATTAAGCCAAAATTACGTTTTTGCCATTACACAAAAATCACAGTTTTGCCATTGATCGAAAATTATATATTTGTCATTACATAAAATTATAGTTTCGCCATTAGGAAAATGACAATTTTGTCATTAAGACAAAATTATAGTTTTGTCATTAGAAAAATTATAATTTTACCATTAAGCCAAAATTATGATTTTACCATTATACAAAAATTACAGTTTTACCATTAATCGAAAATTACATTTTTGTCATTATATAAAATTACAGTTTCGTCATTAGGAAAATTATAATTTTACCATTTAGAAAAAATTACAGATTTGCCTTTAGGAAAATTACAATTTTTTCATTAAGATAAAATTACGATTTTGCCATTATACAAAAATTATAATTTTGCCATTAATCGAAAATTACATTTTTTACATTACATAAAATTACAGTTTCACCATTGGAAAAATTACAATTTTTCCATTTAGACAAAATTACAGTTTTGCCATTAGGAAAATTACAATTTTACCATTAAGCGAAAATTATATTTTGCCATTATACAAAAATTACTGTTTTGCCATTGATCGAAAATTATATTTTTGCTGTTATAGAAAATTACAGTTTTGCCATTAGAAAAATTACAATTTTACCATTTAGACAAAATTACAGATTTGCTATTAGGAAAATTACAATTTTGTTATTAAGCCAAAATTACGTTTTTGCCATTATACAAAAATTATAGTTTTGTCATTGATCGAAAATTATATTTTTGTCATTACATAAAAATTACAGTTTCACCATTAGAAAAATTACAATTTTGCCATTAAGACAAAATTACAGATTTGCCATTAGGAAAATTACAATTTTGCCATTAAGCCAAAATTATGTTTTTGCCATTATACAAAAATTATAGTTTTGCCATTGATCGAAAATTATATTTTTGCCATTATATAAAATTACAGTTTCGCTATTAGGAAAATTATAATTTTGCCATTACATAAAATTACAATTTCGCCATTAGGAAAATTACAATTTTGTCATTAAGACAAAATTACAGTTTTGCCATTATGAAAATTACAATTTTTCCATTAAGCCAAAATTATGATTTTGCCATTATATAAAAATTACAGTTTTGCCATTGATCGAAAATTCCAGTTTTGCCATTACATAAAATTACAGTTTCGCCATTAGAAAAATTACAATTTTACCATTAAGACAAAATTATAATTTTGCCATTAAGACAAAATTACAATTTTGTCATTAAGACAAAATTACAATTTTGTCATTAAGACAAAATTACAATTTTGTCATTAAGACAAAATTACAATTTTGCCATTAAGACAAAATTACAGTTTGTGTAGTGTATGTTGTGTATTGTGTGTAGTGTGTTATGTATATTATGTGTTTATTGTGTGTAGTGTGTGTTGTGTATATTATGTATGCATTGTGTATAGTGTGTGTTTTGCTTGTGTGTTTGTAATGTATGTGTATTATGTAGTGTATGTTGTGTTGTGTGTGTTGTGTGTGTAGTGTGTGTTGTGTATATTATGTGTGTATTGTGCGTAGTGTGTGTTTGTAATGTATGTGTATTGTGTGTAGTGTATGTTGTGTATTTTGTGTAATGTGTGTTGTGTATATTATATGTGTATTGTGTGTGTAGTGTGTGTTGTGTATATTATGTGTATTGTGTATAGTGTGTGTTTTGTATATTATGTGTATTATGCATAGTGTGTGTCGTGTATGTGTAGTATGTGTAGTGTATGTGTTTTTTCTTTTATGTGTGTATTGTATGTTGTGTTTTTGTATGTGTTGTGTTTTGTGTGTGTGTTATGTATGTATAGTATGTATAGTGTATGTGTTTTTTGTTTTATGTGTGTATTGTAATGTGTTTGTGTATGTATTGTGTTTTGTGTGTGTGTGTGTGTAGTGTGTTGTGTTTGTGTATGTGTTGTGTTTTGTGTGTGTGGTGTGTTGTGTTTGTGTATGTGTTGTGTTTTGTATGTGTTTGTAGTGTGTTGTGTATTGTATGTTGTGTTTGCGTATGTGTTGTGTTTTGTGTGTGGTGTGTTGTGTGTATTGTATGTTGTGTTTGTGCATGTGTTGTGTTTTGAGTGTATATGTAGTGTGTGTTGTGTTTTGTGTTTGTAGCGTGTTTTGTGTGTGTTGGTGTATGTGTTGTGTTTTGTGTGTGTGTATTGCATGTGTTGTATTTTATGTTGTGTGTGTGTTGTGTGTTGTGTTGTGTGTATTGTATTGTATGTTGTGTTTTGTGTGTGTGTATATAGTGTATGTGTATTGTGTTTTGTGTGTATAGTGTGTGTTGTGTATGTGTATTGTGTGTGTGTGTGTGTGTGTGTGTGTGTATGTGTGTGTGTGTAGTGTGTGTGTGTGTAGTGTGTGTAGTGTGTTGTGTGTTGTGTTGTGTGTTGTGTATGTGTGTTGTGTGTGTATTGTATGTGTATTGTGTAGTATTGTGTTGTGTATGTGTATTGTGTAGTGTGAGTTGTGTGTTGTGTATGTATTTTGTGTATGTGTATTGTGTATTATGTAGTAGTGTGTTGTGTATGTGTTTTGTGTGTGTAGTGTGTGTTGTGTATGTGTATTGTGTAGTATGTAGTATATTGTGTATTGTGTAGTATGTGTATTGTGTATGTGTATTTTGTGTGTGTGTAGTATGTGTTGTGTTGTGTATTATGTAGTATTGTGTGTTGTGTAGTGTGTATTGTATGTTGTGTGTGTGTATTGTATAGTATGTGTATAGTGTGTATTGTGTAGTATGTGTATAGTGTGTATTGTGTAGTATGTGTATAGTGTGTGTAGTGTGTTGTGTATGTGTATGTGTATTGTGTAGTATGTGTAGTAGTGTGTGTTGTGTGTTGTGTATGTGTGTTATGTATGTGTATTGTGTATGTGTATTGTGTGTATGTGTATTATGTAGTATGTGTATTGTGTATTGTGTAGTATTGTATAGTAGTGTGTGTTGTGTATTGTGTAGTATTGTGTGTTATGTAGTGTGTATTGTATTTTGTGTGTGTGAATGTTGTGTAGTGTATGTGTATTGTGTTTTGTGTGTGTGTAGTGTTTATTGTGTTATTTATGTGTATTGTATAGTATGTGTATTGTGTATTGTGTAATATGTGTATTGTATTTTGTGTGTGTGAATGTAGTGTAGTGTATGTGTAGTATTGTGTAGTAGTGTATGTGTATTGTGTTTTGTGTGTGTGTAGTGTGTATTGTGTTGTGTTATGTATGTGTATTGTATAGTATGTGTAGTATGTATATTATGTGTATTGTGTAGTATTGTGTAGTGTGTGTTGTGTATTGTGTAGTGTGTAGTGTGTGTTGTGTATGTGTATTGTGTAGTGTGTATTGCATAGTATTGTATAGTATGTGTATTGTAGTATGTGTTGTGTATGTATATTGTGTAGTGTGTGTTGTGTGTTGTGTATTGTGTAGTATGTGTATTATGTGTTGTGTAGTATTGTGTAATTGTGTATGTAGTATTGTGTAGTATATGCACATATTTTGTAGTATGTGTATTGTGTAGTATGTGCACTTAAGTGCCTGATTGCTTTTACAAACAGCAGATTCAATAATGATGCAAGCCTCAATACTATTGCGTTTCTTTTTTTCTGTGCTGTTAGACTTGCAGAAGGTGGATTGGTTTGCTACGACAAAAACTCTGATGGTCAATTAGGAAATGGAAATGCTTCAGATAAAAATAATTTGACTGAAAAAGATGATCATTCTTTCTTTTGGCTACCTTTACTTGATGGTATAGTTTTTGGGATTTGTTATTTTCATGCTTGCTAGTTCTATATTGTTGGAATTTTGGAATTTATTCTAATAAGTTATACAATATGCATTTTCAGGTCTATCTAAGTTGACATCTGATCCTAGACCAACCATCAGAAAAGGTGCTTTAGAAGTATTATTTGACATTCTCAAGGACCATGGTCACCTATATTCATCCCATCTCTGGATCAATATCTTTAAATCTGCAAATTTCCCATTTTTAACAATCCACGGCATATGCTTGTTGGCCAGGTTTCATCATATGCAATCGTCAGAATGAAGAACCTCATAAAATTACAGTTTTGCCATTAGGAAAATTACATTTTTACTGTTAAGCCAAAATTACAGTTTTACCATTGATCGAAAATTAAATTTTTACCATTAAGATAAAATTACAGATTTGTCATTAGGAAAATTACAATTTTGGCATTAAGAAAATTATAATTTTACAATTAATCAAAAATTATGTTTTTACCGATCCAAAATTATATATTTGCCATTCTTAAAATTACAGTTTCGCCATTAGGAAAATTACAATTTTGCCATTACGATAGAATTGGTAATCAGTCAATGAAGCAATTGGTAACCGGTCGAACTGGTAACCAACAACCGTAAACCCTAAACCGGTGGAGTTGGTAACCGGTTGAACCTGTAATCGTTCGAACCGATCAAACCTGCCAAATCGATCAAACACATCAGGAAATAGAATCGATACCCGATCGAATCGGTAACAGGTTGAATCGACAAACTGTAACTGCTAAATAGTTACTGGAATCAGTAACTAGCAATAAGTCGAATTGGTAATCGGTCAAACGGATCAAACTGATGAAACCGGTCGAACCGATCCCTGGTCTAACCAGTCGATTCTGTCAAACTTGTTGACCTAGTTATCGGTAATCGATTGTTACAGAACGAATGCTGCCACCGAGTGACGTGTTAGGCTAGCATTGTTGAGTCGGCAAAATCCATGGGTGTCTGGTCGTTGATTGCCATCGGGTTAGCCCGGTTAACCAGTAATTTCTCACGTTACATCGAAAGTCAATTAGTCCAAACTATCGTTCCTGCACAATCTAGGAAATAGTCAGATCCATTTCGAACCGATAATCGTTTGAACCAGTAAAACCTGTCGAACCGGTCGAATCGTAATCTTGTCGAACCTGTCGAACCGATCGAACTTGTCGAAATAGTCGAACCTGTAACCGGTCGAACCGTAATCGGTAGCCGGTTTTACCGATTGAACTTATAATCGGTAATCGGTAGGCGGTTAAAGTTCGACTGTAGCCGGTAATCGTTCTACCGATTGAACTTATAACAAAGTCAATTAGTAGAAACCATCTATCTGGCCCAATCTAGGAAATAGTCAATACATTTCGTTTCTTCTCTCTCCTCTATATATATAGGCAAATAAACCCACTTAGTAACTCCATTCTATTAGCCTCTCTTCCCGTCGCAGCGTCTCTTCCCGAATAAGCCTATCTACTGCTTAAGCTCTCTTCCGACCCCTTGAATTCTTTTGTAAATACTCTATGAACTGCATTGCATTCACTCGTTTTCTATTAAATACAGGCTCGTTTTTGGAAGGTCAGACCCTCTCTCGTCGTCATCGCTGCGACCGATCCAACGGGCTTACACATTATCTAACTTATTTCGAAATGATTGATTTACAAATGCATTTTCTTCCCATTTAGGGGTTCGTGTTTAGGTATAGTGGTTCGTGTGTAGGTATAGTGGTTCGTGTTTAGGTATATTGGTTCGTGTTTAGGTATATGTGTTCGTCTTTAGTTTTAGGGGTTCGTGTTTAGGGTTTTTTTCATTTAACATTTGTTTGCAACGTCTACAAATTTATATGAATTGCATTTGTGCTTTATTGCCAAAAAATATTTCATAATATTTGCCTTGTGTTGTAATAAAATATATCAAAATTGAATCTTTTTGATGTTTAAAAGGTTTATGTTTCATTGTTCAAGGCAAAATTGAATCTTCTTCGTGTTTAAGTCCGGCTTTGAACTTCTGTTACTATCTTAAAAGATTGAGAATGATATACGTGATGCATTAATTTTCTTCTTTTTATTGCAAGTTAACGTCATGAAATTGAATGCCAGATAACGTCATACTATCATTTGTGTGTTTGTCTGAGTTAAAGATTATTTATAAGATTAATCTTAAACTGAAGTTAACTCGTGTTATTTTGAGAAGCTGGAATTAAAGGAAAAAAATGTAGAATAATGGTTTTAAACTGAAATATTTTTTGGTTTTTTATAATATTTGTTTATTATTGATTATAGTGTTCTTTTTTAGTTCACATTTTTTCAACTTGGTTTATTATACTCGCGTTGATCGGTTATCTTGAAAAATAGAAAAAATATTTAATGACTTTGTCTTGTTCACCTTCTCTAATTCATCTGCAAACTCGTGATGGCCTTCAAAACAAATTTTTAAAGACATATTTTTCTCATTTGAAAGCTTATTGATTCATTATCTTTTAATTTTATTTGTACAAATCTCTTATACCGACTCTTTATGATTTGATGATTGTATAATCGACATAAGTTAAATCTTATTTTGTAATCCGCATTCTGATTTATTTTGTAATCGACAAATTCACCTTCTCTAATTCATCTCCAAACTCGTGATGGCTTTCAAAACAACTTTTTGGAGACATATTTTTCTCATTTGAAAGCTTATTTGTCCATTATCATGTAAATTTGTGTACAAATCCTTTATACCGACTGTTTATGATTTGATGAATATAAATATTATTTTGTAATCTGCATTCTTATTTAATTTTTTTTTGTTTAATTTTTTCATGAATTCTGAATCAATTATGTATGTTGATTTTTTTTTTGCGTATGTGAAATTTTTTTTTTGCCATTTCAGGTATTTGTTTAATTTGAATTTCTTGAAATTTATATCTAGATATTTGTTGATGAATTTATGTATGCTGATTAAATTACGTATCGCTGTATTTAGTTCTTTTGAATGTTTGCAAACAATTACGTTTCTTCTATGTATTTTTGAATGGTTTTTGTTGTCGTTGATAGTTTTCGCTTTATTTGACAATGAAGAAAAGCAACAATAAATATGTATCCCCAAATCTCTAATTAAAATATTTACAATTGGAATCTATCTTAATATATTTCAATAGATTTTTGGAGTCCTTTTTTCAATGATATCTATTTTACTTTATGTTATTGAATTTGTTTTATATTCTTGATTTATTCGGAAAAGTGTGATGTAGATACGCAACTGTATTTGTGATTTTTGTTGTTTTGTATTGCAATGTCTATAGGGTGATAAAGTATGCCATCCGTTTTGCTGAGATTTTGAAAGAGGATGATGCAAACATTTTGTATGCAGCTGCTTATTGTTGGTGGCATTTATCTGGGAAAGATGTATTTATATAAATTGTAATGTAAAAGGCAATGATGTATTTATTTAAATTTTTGTATATTTAGTTTTGCCTGCCAACCAAAGCATCATTGTTTGGAGTTTCTAGGTATTTTATTTTTTAACTTAAATGAGAACTGAAATATAAATGAGAACTGAATTTTTAGTTTTGCCTGCCAATGAGTATATAGGATTTACCATTACATGAATTTTTAGCACAGTATATAGGATTTTGTTAACATCACACTGTGCTGCTGAAGCTGAAGTTTTACCTATGCAGATGTACCAAGTTTGAGCTTCTATTGAGATATGTTTGATGGCTGCTGCAGCAGCATAACCATTCATGGTTGGTAATGCTGAACTAGTCCTCTTGTCTGACCGAGCCAAGCCGGGCCGAGCCGGCGAGTCGAGCCGAGCCGAGCCGGGCCGAGCCGAGCCGAGCCGAGCCGAGCCGAGCCGAGCCGAGCCGGTCCGAGCCGAGCCGAGCCGAGCGAAGCCGAGCCGGGCCGAACTGGGGCGAGCTGGGCCGGGCCGAGTCGAGTCGGACAGGACCCGGTTCTGTCCTGTCCCGCTTCGGACTGGGATGAAGCTGCGGCCCGGCCGGCCTGCGGCTCGGTCCGGCCCGGCCCGTTAATTTTTGAACGGTCTTGCCCGGCACGAACGGCTCGGCTCCGCTCCGTTCGGCTCAGCTCGACCCGACCCGGCTCGGCTCGGCTCGGCTCGGCTCGGCTCAACCCGGCTCGGCTCCGTTCGGCTCGGCTCGGCTCGGACCGGCTCGGCTCGGCTCGGACCGGCTCGGACCGGCTCGGCTCGGCTCGGCTCGCCCGGCTTGGCTCGGTCGGGCTCGGCTCTCCTTGTTCACCTCCCTCTCGATTTGGACGACAAACGAGAAGGAACGCGGTTCTCTTGGTTTCCGGTTTCCGTTTTGTACACACAAAACAAAATAAATGGAAATGGATGAATATGCTTTGAAATTAAAACAAAAATGAGACTAATAGGGCTCTACAATATTATTTTGAAGGCCCACAAAGATGGCCCAATGCACAATGTGCTGGCCATTAGGAGTTTGCAGATGAATTGGTGAAAATGAACCGAACAAAGGCATTCAAATTGTTTTCTTATGTTCTCTGAAACCAATCATCCTGGTCGTGGGGGTAGGAGCCTAAAGGCCAAGATGAACCAATGTGTCTATAAACTTAATAAAAAAGAAATACCAACAATATTATATATTACAAACTAGATAGAAAAAAAGAACCAAATTTTGTTTCAATTTAATACCTTTTTTCCATATGGTTTGGTTTAGTTCCGAATATTCAAAATTGAACAAGTTCAGTTCAGTTTGAAAAAATTCGTATAAACAATTAAAAACAAACAGTCTGCATTTCCTTGTGAAGTTTTGATAGGTTAGATTTATTTTCCATGGGTGAAAGTGATCCGATATCATTTACAGGCATCTAAAGGGAGTGAAGATTTGCGTTATCGTGTAAAAGAATAATCAAGAACTCAATCAAACCACAAATAGCCTGCTCGATGATTACAGAGCTTCCAGCAGCACCAGTAAACATATGTTTTGATACATATAAGGCCTTTGCAAAACGGCTTACAACGCCTGTTAGAAAGAAGCCAAGTGCATCAGCAGTACCAACCTAAGATATAAATCAACATAAACAACACAAACAACATCAAGGAATACAGTTCCACAACAAGAATATGTAGAACAGTTATGATGTTGGAGACAAGTAATTCAAGGTTGGGAAAAAGAGCAAGGCCAGATCAATCATGAACCTAACTTGCTTTCACCATATTAAAATAACATCATAGACGAGAAACATAAACATATGAAATAAAGAAAAGTGAACTAGTGCACACAGCTCACACCAGTGTTAAGTCTAGAGAGTACCAATGTATGACTCAAAAAATCAACATAACAATAAGCAATATCATGCTTAAAAATTTAAAGAATGACCACAGAGAGCAAAAGTATGATTGCATACAATATAATTTATATATTTAACTAATACGAACAGATTACTTGAATATATCTAGATACAAGTCAATTCAAACACCAACAAGAAATGGCATATCAATTTCAAGTTCTTGTAACTGAAAAAATGATCACCAATAGCTTATTGACTTTTTGCCCCAATGAAAAGAACTAGCTACTTTTGTGCAGTGGCTACAGCAAGCATAGATGGGTACACCCCGAAATGCAATAAATAAGAGACGAGTCTGCTGAATTAGGTAATTGGTTCCAAAACGATTGCTATCGCACAAAATATGATTAAAAAGATACAACATACGCAAGAAAAAAGAATGGTATTCCACTCAGTAACACATATATTCAACTAGTACAATTATTCCTACAAATTAAAAAAAGGTGTAGATGAAAAGAACAAACAACTTGACAGCACCTCTCAAGTAAAATCTTTCAAATTCCTGACTTAGGCGGCCAAGATTCAAAAATCCCCCCTATATATATGTGCGGGCGACGTCGTTATTTTTTTTTTAATATGCGACGTCGCCGAGGAAGGAAGAAAGAAGAGGAGTCGAAACTAGATTACTTTACCTTTTAGAAACTTGAATATGTTTTTGGTTCTCTTAGGTCTTAGCTGTAAATAAAAATGTCCAAGGCATATGAGATTTAAGAAGTCTTAAAAACTGCAGTAGTCTAAGAATTCAGAATTAACCACAAGTTATGATCCGTTGATAAATCTCAGACCACAAAAGAAGTTTCCAAAGCATGTTGTAGTTGCTACAACATAACACTGCATTTGATTACATCTTATGGGAACATGTTTCTGATCCTATCTGTCTCATTTTTTGTCAATTTCATTCTATAATACTTAAACACCAAAGTATATTACCATCTTTAACAGCAAGATGTTATGCAAGTGAGTTTACAAATTATTTGGTATCGTGTCAATAAAAAAATTGCAACAATAAAGATGTTTTAGCATATGCAGCATGTATACCTGTGCAGTAGTGAATCATGCTAAGGCAAAGAAAGGAGGTGAATAAATCATTCATATAGTTTGGCGTTCCTCATGATTGAGAAATTAGAAGCCAACTCAGCCACGCAAGTTTATAGGGCCCACATTCATTACAAATCACTAAGTAACGTTCGCTCAGTCTTACCATTGAGCAGATGGGTAAAGATGTAGAGAACAGAATCAACAAGAAACCATAAGTGTCATTAGAGGCATTGACAAATTATATAGCTAAAGCTAATGTTGACATCTAATGGTAGAGAAAGAAGTAACTACAATGAAAATTGCTATGGGCCAGTCGCTCACCGCACAATTGCATTGGAAGGCGAGGCATTATTCTATCGTCATGCCCTTGCAGCTAAAAGTTGCTCGTCCGAGGTCATTCTTGTGCAACTTCGGCCTGGATGTGCACCGTTCTTGTTTATTAAGAACACAGCGATCCTCATCCAAAAACCAGAGACGACAAATCCCAATGCTAATGACGAATCCAAAGAAACGGAGACGGAAGGTACAAAAGAAACCTTAATCTAAAGAACCCCAATAACGACGAGAAATCAAAGAAACATATAAAAAACCTTAATATACGTACCCCAAACACGTATGAGGAATTCAAGAAACAAAGATGGAAGAAATCCAAAGAAACCTTTCGATCCAATTCTGATACAGATGACTCATGCGATGCCTATCCTCTTGGGTGTCTTGTTATCGTTTCCTGATGCGATGACAATCATCTTGGGTATCTTGATGTCAAGAACCGATGCGATGACTACAATTCTTTGATTGCTCTTTTGAATGGATGAAGTACCCATATCAAGCTACCCAAGAGGAGCAAGAACGCATCAAGGACCGACATCAAACTACCCACCAGACAGGCATCGCATCAAGAACAGACATGAAGATCACCGATTAAGGAGATCGCCGAAGACAAACATCGTCGAAGAAGAATAGAGACAGAAGCGGGTGGGAAAGAGAGGGTTACATAAAGCTACCAAAGAAAACAGCGATTGCACCAAGAACACACATCAAGCTCACCGATTGGAGATCGCTGCCGACGGACGTCATCGAAGGATAGAGAGAGAAGAGGGTGGGTAAGAGAGGATTAGGGTTCAAGATGAACTTTCTCGAGGAGGAGAGAGCGGAAGAAAGATTGCGTTCGATTATACTCGATGTCTGGTGATCGCCCAAGTGGTTCGACAGGTGACCGCTGATCGATCAAACCGATTTATCGGTAACCGTTGATCGGTCAAACCGGTTTACCTGTGCGGTAATCGATCAACCCGGTTTACCTGTAAACCGGTGACCGATCAAACCGGTTTACCGGTAACCGGTCGAACCGATCACCGATGATCGATCGAATCGATTTATCGGTAAAGTCAAACCGATTTACCGATAGCCGGTAACCGATTTACCGGTAGGGTGGCCGGTCAAACCGATTTTACCAGTAAGGGTGACCGGTCAAACCGGTTTATCGATTACCAATTTAGTAGTATAAAAATAGTAAGGAAAAATATTTTTATATTATTTATATTAATAACATAATATGTTAATTAAAAATATAAAAAAATTCCTACCAGTTTAGATAAAAATGTATGTTGTGTGTGTAGTGTGTTGTTTATGAGTTACAGTATGTGTATGTTATGTATGTTATATGTGTGTGTATTATGTAACGTCGTATATTAAAACAAAAAAGCGACGTCGCCTCCTTCCTCGAGCGATGTCGTATGCGATTTTTTTATATATACGTCGCATGCAGTTTCCTTTTAATATGCAATATTTTCTATATTTTTATTTTGGTACCATCAATGCATCAAATATTAGACTCACCTAATGTACAATATCGTAATATTTTTTATAGCTTTCTGTACTTTACATACGATGGTACTAAAATTTTTGCCTAATACAAGGAAGGAGTTATTGATCCAACATTTCTATATTTTACCTACGGTCTGAAGGAGGTGAAGATAATTATTACTATATATAATAATCAATATATATTATATTATGTATAATATAATATATTATTACATTAATTGATTATTATATTATAAGAAAATAATATATAATATATAGTAAAATATAATATTATTATATTATTACATATAATATATATAATATTATTATATATGCAATATATTTTTATATATAATATTATATATGATAATGTTTTATATTCTATGTAATAAATTTTGTTACATATATTTCCTATATTTATTATAATATTATCATATATCATTATGTATAATATATTATTACACTCATTGATTATTATATTACAATATAATAATTGATGGTAATAAAGTTTTTGCCTAATACAAGGAAGGTGTTATTGTTTCAACATTTTTGTACTTTGCCTACAATCAAAAGGAAGCAAAGATAATTATTATTACATATAATAATCAATATATATTATATTATGTATAAAATAATATATTATAATATATAATAATATTATAATATATTAATATGTATAATATATTATTACATTCATTGATTATTATATTATAATATAATAATTGATGGTACTATAGTTTTTGCCAATTACAAGGAAGGTGTTACTGATCCAATATTACTGTACTTTGCCTACGATCAGAAGGAAGATAATTATTAGTACATATTGATGGGGGAAGTAATGATGATGTGATGTGAACTGACGTCGCCTGTTCTCATGTGACGTCCCCATGACTGTGCTTGGATGACGGATGGCACGATTGACCTATAGGCCGACAGCGTCTGACCGAAATAGGACGAAACCCGGCTGAGGCACGCCATCATCCCTCAAAAATCAGGTAAAGGAGGAAGAAAGGAGGAGAAGAAGATTCTCTGAGCAAGCTCCCATCGCTGCATGGCAACGGCCGAGCTCCCATCACATAGAAGTGCAGCACCGACCTTGAAACAATGGCAACCAAGGACTCTACCTCTCCCTCTCTATTTCTCAACTCTCCCTCATCCAACACTGACTTAAGCATCGGAGGGGTCGGGACGAGAAACCCCCGACCCGACCGGTGACCGAGAGCAGAACCGAAGGGCATGCTTGCGAGTAGCCACAGAAGAAGGAACCGATCCCGACCGAGCGGATGATCAGCTTCACCCGACCCGACATTGGCTTTCTGCCCGGAGATCGAGGCGACCCCTGCGCGTTTGGACCCGAACCCAGCTGCGACGGCCCCAAGGCCACGACGTAAAGTTGAATACACCATCAGTTTGTCGCAAGGTCAGCCCCATCTAATCTCCAAAGCCCGAGCTACAATGCTCGGCCACCAACGTTTAGGAGCTTGGCTGCTGCTATGCAACTGCACCAAGCAGCTGCTCAGCCAAGGACCGAGCTACAGTGCTCGACCGCCAACCATGTTCAGCACGTCGCTGCATGGTTCGCAGCTGCACCAAGCAGCTTCTCGGCCAAAGCCCGAGCTACAGTGCTCGACCAACCATGCTTAGCGCTTCGCCGCATGGTTCGCAGCCGCACCAAGCTGCTGCTCAGCCAAAGCCCGAGCTGCGACGCTCGGCCAACCATGCTCAGCACGTCGCTGCATGGTCCATTGCTGCACCAAGCAGCTGCTCAGCCAAAGCCCGAGCTACAATGCTCGGCCAACCATGTTCAGCACATCGCTACATGGTTCGCAGCTGCACCTAGCAACTGCTCGGCCAAAGCCCGAGCTGCGATGCTCGGCCAGGCAAAGCCCGAGCTACAGTGCTCGACCAACCATGTACAAGCAGCTGCTCGGCCAAAGCCCGAGCTGCGACGCTCGGCCAACCCTGCTCAGCACATCGTTGCATGGTCCATTGCTGCACCAAGCAGCTGCTCAGCCAAAGCACGAGCTACAGTGCTCGGCCAACCATGTTCAGCACATCGCTGCATGGTTCGCAGCTGCACCAAGCAACTGCTCGACCAAAGCCCGAGCTGCGATGCTCGGCCAGCCAAAGCCCGAGCTTCAGTGCTCGGTCAACCATGTACAGCACATCGCTGCATGGTTGGCAACTACACCAAGCAGCTGCTCGGCCAAAGCCCGAGCTACGATGCTCGACCATCCAAAGCCCGAGCTACAGTGCTCGACCAACCATGTTCAGCTCATCGCTGCATGGTTCGGAGCTGCACTAAGCAGCTGCTCGGCCAACCATGTTCAGCATGTCGCTGCATGGTTCGCAGCTGCACCAAGCAACCGCTCGGCCATCCAATGCCCGAGCTACAGTGCTCGACCAACCATGTTCAGCAAATCGCTGCATGGTTCGCAGCTGCACCAAGCAGCTGCTCAGCGAAAGCCCGAGCTACAGCCCGAGCAACCTGCCGTCCCACCACCGACTATGATGTTGTCATAGTACGACACCGGTGGTGCCGGCACTGCGTGCTTCACGAAGGTGTAGGTTGATGCTATGGATCGATAACAATTCTCATCAAAGTCTCGCTCTATACCTTAACATATAAAGATCAGACTGGGTGGGCGTTACCATTGCTCCATGTTGCAAATTCGAAGGCAGCAGAGAAGGCAAACGGGTAGCAACGATCGCCTATGGCCAAAAGCCATGCATGTACAGACCGAGGGGAGAAGAAACACAACAGAAGTGAAGAGAATTCAATGTCAATGTATACGTATATATACTTGTGCTTGTATCTTTAATTTACACAGTTGAGGTGTCAGTTGCTCCAACGAAATCACTAAAGAAGTGCAAAGATGGGCTCCGAGATCTCGCAGGTTGATGCCTCCTAATTAATTTTATTCACCCACCCCATGGAGACCATGGTCATAAAAAGATTTAACTTTTGAACTCTGGAAATGCCGGAAGCATGGGAGCAAGAATTAGCGATAGGGGAAAGAGCGGAAAGAACCCTTGATCACATAACAAAGGTGTCGCAACAATACAAAGAACACCACATTGATGAGTCCAGTAGCCTAATAATGGACTTGTGAAAATCATTGTTACAATCAAACAACTCTCTTTCTTCTCATTTGAATTAAAAAATGGGTTCAGGAAGTTCTATATGCATTCAAGTCAATCGTATAATTGAACTTTTTCATACAGCGTTCCCACAACCAATGTGTGAAAGCAAATAAATTTATTCTTCACTCATACCTTGGGAAGCCACTTGGGGAAACCAAATTTGAAGTCAGGTAAGGAAGTAACTCCAGGCCAAGTTTCTTCATTTGGGGTACTCAAGTCTCTAAAGATAAAATAGTTTCATGGAAATTAGGCTCAAGTTACAACAACCAAATACAAGGAAAGCATTTTCAGCACTCATGAAACAAACAAACCTGAATATCTTAAATAATTCATCAATCACAATCTCCAGGGAACAATGGTTGCTGATTCACCATTTCAGCAAAAGTACAGCCGATGGACCACACATCAACAGGAGTAATGTCAGGATCCGAGAGGATTTCTGGTGCTCTATACCATAGTGTGACTACCCGAGGTATTAGATAAAATCACAGCAGAGACAGATGAGAGTTTGAAAGTTCTTTAGTTGTAGGAGATTGAGTATCGACAAGTTAAGCAAAGCCCAAAACTACTAGCACCAGCAAAAGGTTATGAGACCCATAAGAGTGGTCTAGCAATGGCTTGCACTAAACCATACAAATCATTTTCTGTCATAATCTTTGGTCTGACTTGAGCTGGTCCATATCAGGGTAAAATTTGGTTCAGATTTCTTTCCTAAGATGGGTTGGAGCATATGCTCGAAAGCTTGAAAAGCTTTAAACCCCTGCAATTATTAATGCTTTCCAGTTGCACATCACTATGCATAATCGCACTCAAGAGAAAGGCAGGAAACAAAGCACTTGGTGCCTCAATCCAGCAGAAGGCACCACTATGACAGCATGGCATTTAGTTATGCTGCGCTGGTGGCATGTAGTATACCAGCCACCGATCAGAATAGGGTGCTTGGCAGCACTATAAGGCTTGCCTTAGTCTGCAAATTATTTGATTTAGTACAAATATCTAAAAGAATGTTTGTGGGAAGAAGCTGAACTCTTTATGACGGCAATGGCCAAATGTAAAAGAACTACCAGATAACTTTGAAGTAGTAACAATATTTAGTACACTATACGATAAATTGTGATCTAAATGAGCTTGATTTCTTCAAAAGAAATTTGTAATCAACAAATCAATAGCTTTATACACATAAGTTTTGACTATATATCGAAATGTGATGTTAAATTTGATAAAACTCAGAGTAGCACCTCGTGTAAATGTCCGAACAGGAATGCCAAAAGCTCTAGCAAGCCCAAAGTCTGCAAGCTTCAGCACATTAGTTTGCCGATCAATCAATAGATTTTGACGCTTTAGATCTCGATGAAGAACCCTATGAGAATGACAGTAGGCAATGCCACAAAGCATCTGAAATAAGTATGTCTGAAATTGCAAAAGAAAACAAGAGATAAGCTTCCAAGGTACAACTATCATAAATCAGAAACGCATATCTAATATCCCCAGTATAACACCATGATCAAAAGCAACTAGGCAGTATGAGACTGCAAACAGTGAACAACTTTTTCTGCATCATAACTCAAATTCATAAACAAATTTTCAGTGGAATTACCACAATTTTTAAAAATACGATACCCCAAAAGATAAAAACACTTATTTCCAGAATGGCAGTAGTAAATGAAGGCTGAGTCAATATTCTTTTCTGCATCTAGAATTTTTTTAACTTGTGAATCATAAATGGTACTGACTACTGAGTGCAGAAGACATTCCTATGTTAGGAGACAAACTCCAAAAAACCAATCCACAAGATTACCATATTCTGCATTAGTATAAGACAAAGCCTTGATTTTTTTCAGCAAAATTAGATTCATCTAACTTTCACCAAGATGCTTTTGTACAACTAATGTCCATAGGCTTACCTCTTTGAAAGCATGTACTCTTTCTTACAAGTAACAGATGACACAAACTAAGACAGACAATATAGAGAAAAGATTGGCTCACTTTAACTAGTCGTGGATCTTTAACAAGTTCAGGACAAGAATCCATGTACTTCTTCAAGTCTAAGTCAAGATATTCGAATACTAAATAAATCCTTTTGTCACTGTAGACTACATCCTGCAACCTGTTATGCCAATAGAATGATTAAAATCACCAAAAACTGAAGCTATTTTGAATTCAATGCCAGGAACAATTACGAAAAGTTTTTTTTCATCGTAATCACAGGTAAGAAGCAACAGAAGAAAAAACAACAAATTGTTCTTATATACGAAGGTTCATTTTCAAGCCTTAATACAGGCCTTCATAGGTGCATAATTTAAACATTAGCAAATGCCAAAGATTTAGTGCCTTTAAATGGTTAGTCTGTAAAATCAAGTGATTAGGACAATAATTACATGAAAGTTTAAGCAGTTACAATTACAGCAATGACATAGACAACCAAAAGCAGATAATGCAACAAACAAACAAAGAATTCTTCCCTTATCATATGCCCATACATCATCTGTAATAGCAGTCAAAAGACTCGAAAGTCAAAACCATCCGTTTAAAAAACCATATCCAGGCTGAACATTAAATGTTATTTTTTATTATGAACTTATGTCTTGGTGCACGTTTTGTAGAATCAATTGCTCTCAGTTTCAGATTATCCCAAATGCTTTATGCTAGCCTGGTTCGGGGCACCAGGACCATATGAAATTGGCCAATCACATGATACAAGATTGCAGTCGATCTCACTGATTCTAGTCTGATTGTGGACAAATATCTGCTAACTTTGGTGACATTTTAGAAAGATCTGATTCCATGGTTAATACTAAGATAGTTAGTTCCTCCAAGCACATGTACTTGTCTCCGACAACATTGCCGTGGAATAATAAGTGCTGATAAATTTTAAGCACTTCTTAGAATCAAAGCAAGATGATATGACAATGACGAACCGTGAAAAAAAGCGATGCATCCAAAACTGCAAAATTATAAATGAATTCGTTCTTTTCAACATATAGTAAGCACCTACCTACTGGGAGCGTACACACAAAAGGCAAAAGCAAGCAATGTTACATTGGCACGATTCAGAAACAAAATAAACTTAACAAAATGGGAAAGGAGAAGAAAGGAAGGAACAGACAATGTTGCTGTGCTGCATTTCCTTCAGGAGAGAGATCCCTCTGATGACAGTGCTTGGAACCCCCTCATCCTCATTCTCCAGCCGGATCTTCTTCAGAGCTATCGTCTCATCGGTGAGACAATCCCGGGCCATGTACACAACCCCATAAGTTCCTTATCCAATTTTCTCCACCTCTTGTACTGCAACCAAAAGCCTCTCATTTTACCAACCAAAAAACCATTCAAAACCATCATCTACGAGCGGCACAACAGCGCTCACCTGGTCCATTGAATCCTCACGCTGCCACGAACCCAGAGCACAAGAAACCCAAAGAAACGATCAGACTTGAGAACGATTTCACCGAATCCAACAGTAGAGGAACCTGATCCCTGCAACCACAAGCCAAATAATCCTTCCATCATGAATCAGGCCAGATTGATAAAGAGGATCACATTCCCGACCAAAACCCTAGCGAAATCAGCCGCCCAAATATCATCTTGTCTGTGAGCAAAGACAATAAATGCATTTTTGTTTAACCATTCATGACAATCAACCTCACATCAGGAATAATTTAACAGAAAATCACCAACAAAACAAACCAAAGAAAACAATGCCTAAACCAAAGTTGCTTGATGTCAAACTGAAGCATAAGCAGGGGGATGTTAATTTTATGACCTGTCAAATGTTAGTCATTTCCCCTCTCACCAGAGATTTGCTGCTTTCAATATTGGGTTGACCAATTGCGACTTTAGCCATCTATTCTCTCGTAGAAGTACAAGTATCCCATGTCCTTTGGTGGATCGACTGAAGCCCTGACTTTGCTATCATTAAATATCACCCATCTTTCATCTTTATGCACATGGGCCACATAATGCCCACCGTGGGTAGAGGTCCCAATGTGGCTAACCAATGCCATAAGCTTGTATCCTGCACATTAAAATCGTTAAAATGACACCTGGAAAAGAAAACAAAATCATGCAAGAAACATGGCAGAGGAGCCAACAGAAACTTTCAACTGCATAAGAGATGAGTCACAACTGACCAAGATCAACAAAGTTCAAAAAGCTCAAGAGCACCATACACCCTGAGGCATAATATTTTCCCTCCAGCAAAAAAAACTCAGTTTACAAAAGGAAACATAGTTTGTGCAGCAATGATATTTTTTAAAGCACAGATGATATATATATATAAAGCTTTATCATACAACTAAGCACTTAAAAAATAAGACAGACCTGTAGCACGATAATGAGTTGAAAAGATAAACAAAGTAACATCACAAAGATTTAAGGACAACCCATGCAACTGAGAGTTTAAGAAAGAAACATGATGTTTTAATAAGCAAAACAAAGTGTTATCGATATATCATGTTAAAAAAGAAACTGATCAACCCATGGAACTGAGAGTTTAAGAACGTATGACAAAGATTCAAATGTTTTAATGACTTATGGCTTATGAGAGCTCATAGGCACTTTGTTTTCCCTAACATAAAGTGCTATTGATATCTAATGTTCAAAAAGAAAATGATCAGCCTATGAAATTAGGATTTAGAAAACTGGTGTCAAAGATTCAGATATTTGAATGATTTATGAAATCTACAAATCCCAAAAACATATGACAAAACAGTTGCCTCTATTGTCTGAAAAGATAACTCTACTCAACTAAAGGCTAGAAATTCTACTTTATATATTCTAAGCACCCGAGGGCAATTAAAATTATGAGAAAACTACCCTTGGGTGCTTGTCACTTAAGCCTCAACTCATTTCTCAAAGTTGATATCATAAATGAAGTGCCAGAACTAGAGCATATCAAAGCCACCCAGTGCATGTCTCATTGTAAGTAAACCTAAAGAAATAACAGTAAATGCAAACAAGGATATAGTGGAACTTTTTATCCCAATGTGCTTAGAATAATTGGGCAAAAGTTGAAGGAAATTAACTGCCAATTCCATCTGGTACTCCAGGATCTCCAGCTTGCATGCCACTTGAGATTGCATCTGTATCTGCTGAGGCAGATGCCTCAGGTTGGCTAAATATCCAATCTGTAGCCTTCTCTATGTCCCCACCCTATTTAAGGGTAAACCATAACAAAGTTAGTGCATCCAGCAGGCTAGCTGATAATACCAAATTATAGGAAATACTTCTGGATGTAGACGAGAAAAGTGTCATATAGAATGAAAGAACTAAAGTTGCAATCAACTAAAAGTTAAAAAAGAATCTTACTGAAGCTTTCAGTGCTTTTCTAGCAACGTCTTCTTGAAACCCAAATGAAATCAAAGTTTCAACACTTGTTTCATCAACAAATTGAAGTTCCATAGCATCTGATCTATGGGAAATAGGATCATCTATATCTGCATCGGTGCCGATAAACAAGTTATTCACCAATTATTTTCTTGATAAGATAAAACAAAACTGGTTGCTATTCACATAATGGCCAAGGAAACTCGGTGTTAATAGCTTGCTTCGTGGTTCCATACACAAACCTGGATCATTCATGTGAGATAGCAACCAAGTCATTGCTTCCTCAACTCCAGCATTTGCAGTGCTTATAGCAGCCATCTGACAATACAGATAATTAAAACCCATGGCTGCAAGCTTAGAAACAATGTCCTCACTGGCAACCAAATGGGTGTGTTCAACATCACCATCAGGACCTACAAAACTTACCCATCAAATTATAAGCTACAGAAGAAAAGCTGAACAGATGATCCAATTTTCTGGAAACGCACAAACATGATGAGAATCTAAAAGATAAGCATTACCGACCTGTTTCTGGTAGTAGTTCTTCTCCTGGCCGCAAACCCTTGCCACACATATGTGTGATGTCAATTACATCAGGAACATCAATATAAATATCTGCAATGCATATTGTAAACTATTATTGAACGACGTAGGAATCATAAGGAAAAATTAAAACACCAAGACTTGACAGAAACTGATGTCAAGAACCGATGCGATGACTACAATTCTTTGATTGCTCTTTTGAATGGATGAAGTACCCATATCAAGCTACCCAAGAGGAGCGGGAACGCATCAAGAACCGACATCAAACTACCCGCCAGACAGGCATCGCATCAAGAACAGACATGAAGATCACCGATTAAGGAGATCGCCGAAGACAAACGTCGTCGAAGAAGGATAGAGACAGAAGCGGGTGGGAAAGAGAGGGTTACATAAAGCTACCAAAGAAAACAACGATCGCGCCAAGAACAGACATCAAGCTCACCGATTGGAGATCGCCGCCGACGGACGTCGTCGAAGAAGGATAGAGAGAGAAGAGGGTGGGTAAGAGAGGATTAGGGTTCAAGATGAACTATCTCGAGGAGGAGGAGGGAGCGGAAGAAAGATTGCGTTCGATTATACTCGGTGTCTGGTCACCGCCCAAGTGGTTCGACAAGTGAACGGTGACCGGTCAACCGGTTTACCGGTGACCGGTCGAATCGGTTTACCGGTGACCGGGGACCGGTAGAATCGGTTTACCGGTCACCGGGGATCGGTCAAACCGGTTTACAGATAACCGGTCGAACCGGTTGACCGGTCACCGGTAACATGTCGAACCGGTTTACCGATCACCGGTGACCGGTGTAACGGTTTACAGTACCGGTAACCGGTCAAACCGGTTTACCGATTAACGTCAAACCGGTTTACCGGTAGCCGGTAACCGGTAACTGTGACCGGTCAAACCGGTTTTACAGTAAGGGTGACCGATCAAACCGGTTTTACCAGTAAGGGTGACCGGTCAAACCGGTTTACCGGTGACCGGTTTAGTATTAAAAAATAGTCAATAGAAATATTTTAATATTATTTAAATATTAATAACATAATATGTTAATTAAAAATATAGAAAATTCCTTCCAGGTCGAAATCTAACTTTTTTGACACAGAAATCAAATTTGAGCGAATTAAATCCTCATTTAATAATTTAAATTATAATAAATATAGGGAAAAAAATACAAAGTTTAAGAAAATATGAAAATCAAGAGGAAAAAATAGGATAACATAGAATTTGATAAATATAGGATTTAAAGTTGATGCATATAAATGAAATATATTTATAAATCTAATCAAATGTGTCAGATGAAATGAATAACATATCATATATCACAAGATGGACAAAATCGAATTAGTAGTTAAAAAGCACAAAAAAATGCAAATAGAATACATAGCTTCTATTACTCAACAAGAGATATCTTGTGTATTGTGTAATATGTGTATTGTATTTTTTGTGTGTGAATGTAGTGTTGTGTATGTGTAGTATTGTGTAGTAGTGTATGTGTATTGTGTTTTGTGTGTGTGTAGTGTGTATTGTGTTGTGTGTTATGTATGTATATTGTAGTAGTATGTAGTATGTATAGTATGTATGTGTATGTGTATGTGTGTAGTGTGTGTGTGTGTGTGTTGTGTGTGTGTGTGTGTGTGTGTGTGTGTGTGTGTATTGTGTAGTGTGTAGTGTGTGTTGTGTATGTGTATTATGTATTGTGTTGTGTATGTGTATTGTGTAGTGTGTATTGTATAGTATTGTGCAGTATGTGTATTGTAGTATGTGTTGTGTATGTATATTGTGTAGTGTGTTTTGTGTTGTGTATTATGTAGTATGTGTATTGTGTGTTGTGTAGTATTGTGTAGTATGTGTATTGTGTAGTTGTGTATGTAGTATTGTGTAGTATGTGCACATATTTTGTAGTATGTGTATTGTGTAGTATGTGCACTTAAGTGCCTGATAGCTTTTACAAACAGCAGATTCAATAGTGATGCAAGCCTCAATGCTATTGTGTTTCTTCTTTTCTGTGCTGTTAGACATGCAGAAGGTGGATTGGTTTGCTACGACAAAAACTCTGATGGTCAATTAGGAAATGGAGATGCTTCAGATAAAAATAATTTGACTGAAAAAGATGATCATTCTTTCTTTTGGCTACCTTTACTTGATGGTATAGTTTTTGAGATTTGTTATTTTCATGCTTGCTAGTTCTATATATTGTTGGAATTTTAAAATTTATTCTAATTAGTTATACAATATGCATTTTCAGGTCTATCTAAGTTGACATCTGATCCTAGACCAACCATCAGAAAAGGTGCTTTAGAAGTATTTTTGACATTCTCAAGGACCATGGTCACCTATATTCATCCCATCTCTGGATCAATATCTTTAAATCTGTAATTTCCCCATTTTTAACAATCCACGGCATATGCTTGTTGGCCAGGTTTCACCAATGCATAACTCTCAATATCTGGAAGATGATTCATGGAAATCTGAAACCGACACATTAGCAGCAAAATGCTATAGTTATTATCACAAGTTTTTTAAGCAGTATGCTAACCCAGGGATGGCTGTATTACTCCATTTGGCTGCCAGTCTATGAAGCAAGCTATCAGAAGCAGAAAGGAAGGATATTTTGGTTCCCTTGAAAGAATCAGCTGCTTCAATGCCACCTGTTTTTTCGAACATCATCAAGATCATACAAAATATTGAGGTTCCTGATAGAAACCAGCCTTATTCTAATGGTGAACAATATTCAGATCATGAATTTAATAACGATGATGAAGAGGAGGCTAATATGGAAACAACATCATATGCAATCGTCAGAATGAAGAATCTCAAAAAATTACAGTTTTACCATTAGGAAAATTATATTTTTACCATTAAGCCAAAATTAAAATTTTGCCATTATACAAAAATTACAGTTTTACTATTAATCGAAAATTATAATTTTACCATTAAGATAAAATTAAAGATTTACCATTAGGAAAATTACAATTTTGCCATTAAGCCAAAATTACGTTTTTGCCATTACAAAAAATCACAGTTTTGCCATTGATTGAAAATTACATTTTTGCCATTACATAAAATTATAGTTTCGCCATTAGAAAAATTACAATTTTGCCATTAAGACAAAATTACAGTTTTGCCATTAGAAAAATTACAATTTTGCCATTAAGCCAAAATTATGATTTTGCCATTATACAAAAATTACAGTTTTGCCATTAATCGAAAATTACATTTTTGCCATTATATAAAATTACAGTTTCGTTAATAGGAAAATTATAATTTTACCATTTAGAAAAAATTACAGATTTGCCATTAGGAAAATTATAATTTTGCCATTAAGATAAAATTACGATTTTGCCATTATACAAAAATTACAGTTATTGCCATTAATCGAAAATTACATTTTTGCCATTACATAAAATTACAGTTTCACCATTGGAAAAATTATAATTTTACCATTTAGACAAAATTACAGTTTTGCCATCAGGAAAATTACAATTTTACCATTAAGCGAAAATTATATTTTGCCATTATACAAAAATTACTGTTTTGCCATTGATCGAAAATTTTATTTTTGCCGTTATAGAAAATTACAGTTTCTCCATTAGGAAAATTATAATTTTGCCATTTAGACAAAATTACAGATTTGCTATTACGAAAATTACAATTTTACCATAAAGCCAAAATTACGTTTTTGCCATTATACAAAAATTACAGTTTTGTCATTGATCGAAAATTACCTTTTTGCCATTACATAAAATTACAGTTTCACCATTAGGAAAATTACAATTTTGCCATTAAGAAAAAATTATAGATTTGCCATTAGGAAAATTATAATTTTGTCATTAAATCAAAATAATGGCATTGAGTATTATATTACAATATAATAATTGATGGCAATAAAGTTTTTGCCTAATACAAGGAAAGAGTTATTGTTTCAATATTTCTGTACTTTGCATACGGTCAAAAGTAAGCGAAGATAATTATTATTGTATATAATAATCAATATATATTATATTATGTATAAAATAATATATTATAATATATATTAATATATTATAATATTAATATGTATACTATATAATTATATTCGTTGATTATTATATTATAATATAATAATTGATGGTACTATAGTTTTTACCAAATACAAGGAAGGTGTTATTGATCCAACTTTTCTGTACTTTGCCTACGGTATGAAAGTAGCGAAAATAAATATAATTACATATAATAATCGATATATATATTATATTATGTATAAAATAATATATTATAATATATAATAATATTATAGTATATTAATTTATATAATATATTATTACATTCATTGATAATTATTTTATAATATAAAAATTGATGATACTATAATTTTTTCCTAGTACAATGAATGTGTTATTGATCGAACAATTCATTAGTTTACCTACCGTTAGAAGGAAGCAAAGATAAGTATGATTATATATAATAATCAATATATATTATATATAAAATAATATATAATAATTTTATAATATATTATTACATTCATTGATTATTATATTACAATATAATAATTGATGGTACTATATTTTTTTGCATAATACAAGGAAGGTATTATTGTTTCAATATTTCTGTACTTTGCCTAAAGGAAGCGAAGATAATTAATATTACATAAATAATCAATATATATTATATATAAAATAATATAGTATATATTAAAATACTATTATAATATAATAATATATATAATATATTATTACATTCATTGATTAATATGTTATAATATAATAATTGATGGTAGCATAGTTTGTGCTTATTAAAAGGAATGTGTTATTGATCCAACATTTCTGTACTTTACCTACGGTTAGAAGGAAGCGAATATAATTATTATTACATATAATAATAAATATATATTATATTAAGTATAAAATAATAATATTATAGTATATAATAAATATTATAATATATTAATGTGTATAATATTTTATTACATTCATTGATTATTATGATACAATATAATAATTGATGGTATTGTAGTTTTTGCCAAATACAAGGAGGGTGTTATTGATCCAACATTTATGTACTCCCTATGGTCAGAAGGAAACGAAGATAATTATTATTACATATAATAATAAATATATATTATATTAGATATAAAATAATATTATTATAATATATAATAATAATATAATATATTATTATATTCGTTGATTATTATATTATAATATAATAATTGATGATACTATATTTTTTGTCTAATACAAAGAAGATGTTATTGATCAAATATTTATGTACTTTGCCTACAGTCAGAAAGAAGCGAATATAATTATTATTACATATAATAATTTTTATATATATGTATAAAATAATATATAATAAGTTAGAATATATTATTGTGTATAACATATTATTACATTCATTGATTATTATGTTACAATATAATAATTAATGGTAGTATAGTTTTTGCTTATTAAAAGGAAAGTGTTATTGATCCAACATTTCTGTACTTTACCTATGGTTAGAAGGAAGCGAATATAATTGTCATTACATATAATAATAAATATATATTATATTAAGTATAAAATAGTAATATTATAATATAAAATAAATATTATAATATAAAATATAATTATAATATATTATTACATTCATTGATTATTATGATACAATATAATAATGAATGGTACTATAGTTTTTGCCTAATACAATGAAGGTGTTATTGTTCCAGCATTTCTGTACTTTGCCTATGGTCATAAGGAAGCAAATATAATTATTATTACATGATAGGGGTATTAAATGTGATGCGATACCGGATCTTGTGCGTTGCGTCCGGATGACGTCACCGCCCCTCCTGCGCTCAACTACTCCCGCGATTGACCGCCGAACGTCACTTCTCCTCTGCATTGCCCCACGTTCATGCTGAGTTGACCATGGCACCGGCCTGCGAAGCCAGGTCCGTATACCACCCCCAGACGCAACCGGAAGCGCGCCATTGCTCCGACATATTTAAGCTACCAAGGATTAAGGTGAGAGGCAGGTTGTCTTCTCTGAACTCTAGAATTGACTCATGAACTTGGAAGCGAGTAAGGCGAAGGTTGGGCGGAGCCTTCGAGAGGGAGACTGACTTGAGCGTCGGAGGGGTGGGTCGGAGCATCCTCCGACCCGCCTTTGTGCAAGTACCGATCCCGGTGACTTCGGCACGCACGAACGATTAGGACCCAGCTGGAGCGGGAGACACCGACGAGCCCGAACCTTACCGAGACGACCCCGAATACTTGGAGCCTCCATCGCGCATCCCCGGGTCACGGTAAAAAGTTGTTTACACTAACAGATTGGCGCTAGAAGGAGGGCCCGTCGCAAGATCCCTGCTGAAGCCCCGAACAACACATGGACGAGAGGCCGCGTCCGGGAGGAATGTCGGCGGAAGCCCCCCTTTCCTCCAGAGCTTGGAGGGATGATCCCGCTTCGACTTCAGAATGCTACTGGAGTTTGTTCAACGACCCTGGACTTCTTCCACCAGACGGGGTCCCTCCGCCCCCTCCTCTTGTCACCGCGGAGGCCTTTCAAGACCTATCCCAGTAGGTCCGAGCTTTAGCAAGCGCCGTCCAGGCCGTCGTCCCTCATCTTCCTTTGGGAACGGGAGGGCCGGACCCCCGGGGACCCGGTCCCTCCCCACGAGCTCAAGATGCACCCCCCACGGCACCATCTTCCCCCGCGTCCCACCCGGTCCTGGACGGAACCCGGGTTCTCGAAAAACCGGGTGTCCCTCCCGAGCCCGAGGCGGTATCCTCGAATTCGATGGATTTATTCCGAGCTCAGCTCCGCTCTATTTCCCAGCGCCTGGACGAGGTACAAAGGGACGTCCGGAAGTTAAAGGAGGAGCAGAAGGTGGAGCCTCACTTGGAGTCCTCGTTCACCAGCGACATACGGGAGTACCCGGTGCCCCTGAATTTCTGCCTCCCCTCCATCGACCTTTACGATGGAGCCAGCGATCCGGCGGATCATGTTGCTGCCTTTCGAGCTCAGATGGCCCTATATGGGACCTCGGATGCCTTGATGTGCCGAGCGTTCCCCACCACGCTGAAAGAGCCCGCCTGCACACATTCTAAGCACTTTAAAAAGCGGGACAATAACGTCTTTCGAACAACTCACCAGGGACTTCGAGCTACATTTCCTGGCGTTCGCACGTCCGAAGCCTTTGGTCGCGCTCCTCCTGGGCTTGAAGCAGAAGGAGGACGAACCCCTCTCCCAATTCGTATGACGGTTTATAATGGAGGTGCGAGGGTTATCTGACGCTCACCCTTCGCTGTTAATGCAGGCGTTTATGATAGGGCTGCGACCCTTGAGGTTTTGTTGGTCCTTGGTGGAGCGACCCCCCGTGTCCATCGCGGAAATGTTTCAGCGGGCGAACCAATATGTGGCGGCCGAGACTTGGATGTCGTGAAGAAAGGAAGAACGACCAAGGGGGAATCAAGCACCAGCCCGAGCGAGAATGATGACTAGGCGGCAGTCTCCGCGGCGGGAACGCCAAGCGGGACATCCCGACCACTTCGCACCCGAGCTCCCACCTCCCCCTTTGAATACGTCGCGGACGTAGATATTTCTCCAGATAAAAGAAGGAAGAAAGTGTTATTGATCAAACATTTACATACTTTGCCTACGGTTAGAAGGAAGCGAAGATAATTAATATTTTATATAATAATCAATATTTATTATATTATATATATAAAATATAGTATTATAATATATAAATCATATTACACTATATTCTTAGGTATAAAATATTATTACATTCATTGAATATTATATTATCATATAATAAATGATGGTGTTATAGTTTTTGCCTAATACAAGGAAGGTATTATTGATACAACATATATGTACTTTGCTTACGGTAAGGAAGAAGCGTAGATAATTATTATGACATATAATAATCAAAATATATTATCTTATGTATAAAATATATTATTATAGCAAACAAAGATATTATAATATATTATTATGTATAATATAAAATTATGTTAAATAATTATTAGATTATAATATAATAATTGACGGTGTTATAGTGTTTGCCTAATACAAGGAAGGTGTTATTGATCTAACATTTCTGCCTACGGTTAGAAAAAAGTGAAGATAAGTATTATTATATTTAATAATCAATATATGTTATTTTATGTACAAAATAATATTATTATAATATATAATAATTTTATAATATATTAATGTATTAATTATATTATTATATTAATTAATTATTATATTACAATATAATAATTGATGAAAGTATAGTTTTTGTCTAATATAAGTAAGATGTTATACATCCAACATTTTTATACTTTCGCTACGGTTAGAATGACGGGACGACAATTATTAATATATATATATATATATATTCATGTTATAATATATTAATGTGTATAACATAATATATATTCATTGTTGGCATGCGAAACGCCCCAGCTACGCGAGCCGAGACGAGCCGAGCCGGACCGAGCCGAGCCGGGCGGAGCCGAGCCGGGCGGAGCCGAGCCGGGCGGAGCCGAGCCGGGCGGAGCCGAGCCGTCCGAGCCGAGCCGGCGGAGCCGTGTCTTGTCCGCTTCGGACCGGGATGAAGCTGCGGCCAGGCCCGGCTTCCGGATCGGTCCGGCCCGGCCCCGCCTCTGGCTGGCTCGGCTCGGCTCCGCCCGGATCGTCTCGGACCGGCTCGGCTCGGGCCGGTGCGGCTAGGCCCGGCTCGGCTCGGCTCGGCTTCGCTCGGCCCGGCTCGGCTTCGCTCGGCCCGGCTCGGCTTCGCTCGGCCCGGCTCGGCTTCGCTCGGCCCGGCTCGGCTTCGCTCGGCCCGGCTCGGCTTCGCATGCCAACAATGAATACCGGATGGGACGTCGCCCGGGAATAAACATCGGGAAGAGTCGCCGCCTCGGGAAGAGATGTCGCAAAAGAAGAGACGTTGGGAACAGTCACCGCCTAGGAAAGAAACGTCGCATGAGATGAGACGTCGGGAAGTGGCGCCGCCTCGGAAAGATACATTGCCGGGAAAAAAGTCGCCTCAAGAAGAGACGTCGCATTAGAAGAGACGTCTCCTCTACGTCAGGAAAAGAGGAAGCCTCCGAAGACACGTCGGGTAAAGACGTCGCCCGAGAGGAGACGTCAGGAAAAACCGGCGCCGACGAAGACACGTCGGGAATGGTCGCTGTCTCGGGAAGGTACGTCGCACTGCGCCTTCGGGGACGTCGCCCGAGGCTTTGGGGACGTCGCCCGAGGCTTTGGGGACGTCGCCCGAGGCTCGGGGACGTCGCCGAAGCCTTCGGGGACGTCGCCCGAGGCTTCGGGACGTCGCCCAGAGCCTCGGGGACGTCGCCCGAGCCTTCGGGGACGTCGCCCGGCTTCGGGGACGTCGCCCCTTCGGGACGTCGCCCCGGCTTCGGGGACGTCGCCTGAGCCTCGGGGACGTCGCCCGAGGCTTCGGCGACGTCGCCCGAGCCTCGGGGACGTCGCCTGCGCCTTCGGGGACGTCGCCCCCGGCTTCGGCGACGTCGCCCGAACCTCGTGGACGTCGCCCGCGCCTTCCCCGAGCCCTCGGGGACATCGCCCGAGGCTTCGGCGACGACGCCCGAGCCTCGGTGACGTCGCCGAGTTAAAAAAAAAACTAAAAAATATTTTTATTAAAAAATAATTTTTTATTAAAAAAATAAAAAAAATCGTATTATAATAACAATCAATATTTATTATATTATATATAAAATATATTATTATAATATATAAATCATATTATACTATATTCTTAAGTATAAAATATTAATACATTTATTGAATATTATATTATCATATAATAAATGATGGTGTTATAGTTTTTGCCTAATATAAAGTGGCATGGTTCGGTCCTGGCTTCAACTCGATGCCAGGTGCCCCATCTTCCTCCGACGATCAAGTTAGACCAGATTAGCTTTTAAAAAAATATTTTTTTATTTATCTCCAGCAGGATGATAACTTATCTCGACGATCGTGCAGCATGTAAAGAACAAGTGACGTTACCTTTGTTAATGGGCTACAGTAGATTGCGAGAGAGACACTAGTCGTCATGTGGATGTGGATGTCACATCCGATTTATTACCCACTTCACGTCGCAAGCCTCGGGAAGAGGCGCCCCGTCGGGAATAGACGTCGGCGAAGAGGAGACTTCGGGAAGAGGCGTCGCCTCGGGAAGAGTGGTCGGCCAAGGGGAGACTTCGGGAAGAGTCGCCGCGTCGGCAAGTTACGTGATGTGGCCTCAAGAAGAGACGTCAGAGAAGGGACGTCGGGAAAGTCGCCGCCTGGGTTAAAGACGTCTCCGGAGAGGTGACGTCAGGAGGCGCCGGCACCTCCGAAGACATCTCGGGAAGGGTCGCCGCGTCGAGAAGAGACGTTGCAGGGTCTTCGCCTCGGGAATAAAAGTCGCCAGAGAAGAGACATTGCAGGGTCTTCGCCTCGGTAAGAGACGTCGCCAGGAGCAGAGCCGCCGTATCGGGAAGAGGCGCCGCGGCGGGAATAGACGTCGGCCAAGAGGAGACGTCTATTCGGAGTTGCCGCCGCCCGGGCGAGTGTTCGGAGTCGCCGCCGCCAGCAAAAGCCGGCGCCTCCGAAGACATGTCGGGAATGGTCCACGCCTCGGTAATAAATGTCGCCAGAGTAGACGTCGGCTCCGATTGGAGACGTCGTCCCGAGAGGAGACGCCCGAGAAGAGACGTCGGCTCCGATTGGAGACGTCGTCGCCTGAGAAAAGACGTCGGGTCCTCGGTAACAGACGTCGTCCCGAGAGGAGACGGCCGAGAAGAGACGTCGCCTCCTCTCAGAGTCGCCGCCTCGGGAAGAGACGTCGGCCGAGAAGAGACGTCGCCTCTTCTCAGAGTCGTCGTCTATAAAAACGGTGACTGTAAGCAGTGAGTCGTTCTTCCTGCTGGTGATGCTGAAGAATTTCATCCAACCGGTTCTCACTGCCATGAAATCCCAAAGCCTCGAGAAGTGACAGTAAGCAGTTGGTGTTTAGGGGTGAAGGTGAGTTGGAGCCGCCTAACTCCTTGTTGAGATTGCCAGTTTGAAGCAGACTGGAAATAGGTTGTTGCTCTCCATGCATTCGTTTGAATACTATAGGAATTCCAGTTCGTTAACAGGTTTTCTATTGAATGCAGGCTCAATTTCTCGATGTCGCTGTCCATCGCTGCGATGCTCTGTTTCTCTTTTGACTGCATAACCTTTTCTCACTGATCTGTTGCAAATGAGCAATTTAGAAATGCTTTTTCATGTCGTTTAGGTTGTGTATAGGTTTAGGTGTCTGTTTAGGTTGTAGGGTGAGGGGTTCGTGTTTAGGTTTAGGTGTCTGTTTAGGTTGAGTGGTTCGAGTTTAGGTTCTGTTTCTTTTCTGTAATTAGCTGCATTTATGGTCATTTGCTTT
>JAIWVJ010000072.1:0-42644 GCA_024322285.1 Musa beccarii
TCATGTGGATACCGCTAGAGAGGAGGACGCTTGACCTCCTTCATCCTTCCTACAAATCTGTAGGGATTCAGGGATATATGATCTCCCTAGGTACTTTCTTTTACACATGCAGTTTTCGCGGATTTGTTTTGACGCATCGATCTTCATACGACGACGGAACTTTTCTACGAAAAATGGTTTTATTTTTTGTTCTTTCGCTGCGCATGAGATATCGCCCCATAGGATTTCCTAACAGTGGTATCAGAGCCAGGTTGTTTGTGCGAAGATCGGATCTTAAACTACATGTATTGTGATCTAGAACAGGTCTTGTCGTCAAAATCATTAACGCAAATGACGAGGAAGGGCAACAACTGTTGTTGCCCTTGCTGCGCTTGCAAAATGGTCACGGCCAAGGCTGCTTGCAGCCATGGCCATGTGCACGACTTAAGCTGGCAACAGGCGGCTTGCGTGCAGGTGGCAATCGATCGACGCGAAGTGCGGGCGCAAGTAGTAGGCAAAGACTTGCTGCAGTCGCCTACACCCGCGACTGCGGCATGCCTACAAGGGGCAGGCGACGCCATCTTGATGGCGGCTTGCCCGCTAGGGTCGACGCCGCCCGTAGGCATGGGCGACGGCCCCGCCCGCAGCGCCCCGTGCGTGTGGCAGCCGTCGATAGGGTGGCGGCAGCCACACCGCAGCGTAGCGATAGCAAGCAATAAAAGAGGGATTAGGGTTTTTTGGATAAAAGATATTTTTGCCCCTAAGAATGTATGAAATTCTAATTTTATCCCCTTTGGTCGAATGAATGAATTACCCCTCAGAATTTCAGAAATTCCAATTGTCCTCTTTGGCCAAATGACCAAAATACCCTTGTGAATTTACAAAAATTTCCTCTATATCCTTGATTTCAGAAAATTTTAGTTAATTAAAATATTTAATTAAATATTATTATTTATCTAGTAGTCTTATATAATAATATATACATGTGATGTATAATGTAGACAGATAATCACGGACCATGTGATGTGTGTGTACATGCGATTATTATTATTGGGACTTGCGAGCCTCTATTTTTTTCTCGTTTATTGTCGGGTCTGTAATTATGTTGTAATTACATGAGGAGGCACAGTGAGAGTGTGGAAGCGATAGCGGAACCCACGAGGTTGAGACGGACGATCTGACGTATGGAGATGCGTTGAGATGCCGACGGAACCGACGAAGCGAGATGGATGATCACAGGGCATGGAGATGTGCCGAAGCACACATAGATCTTGATGTGAGTGATTGGGCCCACTAGCTAGGTACTAATTATATTAGGATATGGTCCATGATCATCTAGTGTGATTGCTCATATGATGTGTGATTGATTATACACCTACTAGATATGTATATATATTTGCATGCGATGTAGATATTATATTAAATATGTATGTGTGTGACACATTATGTTAGGAGACCAAATCAAAATCCTCTCTATTAATAATATTAAGTCGGTAAATATGAGGCAATTAGATTGACCCACGTGGCCTTCCATCGTTATAGGTAGGAACCGATTCCCAGTGTAGGTTGAGTTGGTCGAGTCCCTCGAGACTCACCTATATCGCATTTCACTATCTTATCTACGATATAAAGATGTCACCGGTGACCTAAGGACATGGTATACTTGGTCGAGTCCTTCGAGAGTATATCATTGAATCAGACTCATCTTGTAACGATGGTAATGACTTAACTGAACATCATGGTTGGTCGAGTCCCTCGAGGCCATGGTGGTTTTGAGACCGAACAGGACGGGAATCACAAGGAGTTGTGATTGGCAAGAGTTGCCTATCTTTACGGGCTTAACGTAATTGGTCGAGTCCCTCGAGGTTACGTTAAGACGTCGATTGGATCCCGATCTCCACTAGAGATCCGCCGGGGGTCTCCGATTCACATACCGGAGGGTGTTGTATGTCTCACGAAAAATTAGTGAGAATACATTAAGATAGAAGTCCTTATCTTAACTGTTTAATTTTTGCAAAGTCTGCATGTTATTTATTTCTGCTACAATTTTAATTTTAGAAAAAATGTTGCTTTCAAATCCTTTACGTGGCATACTTGATGCCAACTGCCTCACTAGTCCAAATTATACGGATTAGCTTTGCAATTTGAGAATTGTTCTCACGGCGAAGAAAATCACGTATGTCCTTGATATAGTGATCCCTACGCCCGACGAAGGGGCAAGCGAGGATGAGATCACTCGTTATATAAAGTACATAGATGATTCCGCTCTTGCTCAGTGTTATATGTTGGTCTCTATGACTATTGAGTTACAGAGACATCATGAAAATATGGATGCTAATTTCATACTCATGTATCTCCGTAAACTATTTAAGGAACAGGGAAGAACTCAGTGATATGAGATATCAAAGAGTCTTTTCCATGCCAGGATGACGGAGGGGACACCGGTTCAGAACCATGTCCCTAAGATGATTGAGTGGATCGAGAAACTCATAGGTCTAGGAATAATCCTAGAGGATAACCAGTATGTGGATCTTGTGCTTCAGTCCTTACCAGATTCCTTTTCTCAGTTCATAATAAATTTTAATATGAACAAACTTGAGGTGACCCTCCCAAAGCTCCTCAATATGTTGAGAGATGCAGAGAGCACCATTAAGAAAGAGAAGCCGGTTCTTTATGCTGGTGAGAACAGCATAGAAAAGGAAGGCTAAGAAGACCCTTAAGAAGGGCAAGGGCAAGGACAAAATGAGTAAGGCAAAGACTACCAAGAAAGACCCAACAAAGGACAAAGGTCAGTGCTTCCACTGCGGTAAAGATGGGCATTGGAAGAGGAACTCCAAAGAGTACCTTGCAGAAAGGGCGAAACAGAACCTTGGAGAAGCTTCAGGTACATTCATGATCAGTCTCCATTTGTCAGAATATTATGATAATACATGGGTATTGGATATCGGGAGTGCTTATCATATATGCAATTCGTTGCAGGTTCTGGCAGGACCTAGGAGATTGAACAGAGGCGAGATGGACCTTAAGATGGGAAACGGAGCAAAGGTTGCTGCAGTAGCTATTGGCAAGGTCACCTTACATCTGCTTGATGGAGCTATTATTGCATTAGATGCATGCTATTATGTTCCTTCTATTATCAAAAATATTATTTCCATTTCATGTTTGACAATTAGTGGATATAAATTAATTTTTGAGAATAATGATTGTTCAATAATATTAGATGATGAGATCATCACGAGAGGAACATTGCATAATGATTTATTTATGCTAGATACAGCTCCACATATTATGAGTGTAAGTGAGTCTAAAAGGAAATTAGAAGATATGAACAATGCATATCTGTGGCATTGTAGGCTAGGTCACATCCATAAGGGAAGGATTTAAAAGTTGCTGAAAAATGGATATCTAGATCCATTTGACTATGAGTCATATGCGACTTGTGAAACTTGCCTTCAGGGAAAGATGACCAACTCTCCATTTAGTGGAACTAGAGAGAGAGCCATTGAGTTACTAGAACTCATACATAGTGATATATGTGATCCCATGTCAACTCATGTCATAGGTGGTTATTCCTACTTCATTACTTTCACTGATGATTTCTTAAGATACGGACATGTGTACTTGATGAAGTACAAGTCTGAGGCTTTTGAGAAATTCAGGAAATATAAGAATGAAGTGGAGAACTAGACAGGAAAGACTATTAAAACCCTTCGATCAGATCGAGGAGGTGAGTACTTGAGTACAGAGTTCACCTAGTTCCAAAAAGACCATGGGATTTTATCCCAATGGACACCTCCTTATACACCGTAGCTTAATGGTGTATCAGAAAGGAGGAATCGCACAATATTATATATGGTGCGTTCCATGATAAGTTTCGCCGACCTACCCATCTCATTATGGGGATATGCCATAGAGACCGCAGCTTATCTTCTGAACAGAATTCCAACTAAGTCAGTAAGTCTACTCCATATGAGATATAGAATAAGAAGAAGCCCGATCTTAAGGTTGTTAAGATTTGGGGCTGCCCTGCCCACATCAAAAGACTTAACCCCGACAAGTTAGAATCTAGGACGGAATGGTGCAACTTCGTGGGATACCCCAGGAAACTTATTGGTATTATTTCTATTACCCTAAAGACCAAAAGGTCTTTGTAGCCAAGAGAGCAGTATTTCTTGAGAAGGAACACATTTTTGGTGGAGACAGTGGGAGCATGATAGAGTTGAGCGAGGTTGGAGAACCTAGCTCAAGCATCATTCCACAGCCAGAGTCTGTTCAGGTACCTAGTGCACAAGTTCTAACTTTACGTAGGTCCGGTAGAGTATCTCATCCTCCTGAGAGATATGTGGGATATATCAGAAGAGAGGATATTGATCCTCAGACCTACGAGGAGGCTATTATGAGCATAGACCCCGGGAAATGATAAGAAGCCATGAATTCAAAAATGGATTCCATGTACTCCAACAAGGTTTGGAACCTAGTTGATGCACCCGAGGGTATTGTACCCATTGGCTGCAAGTGGATCTTCAAAAAGAAGATTGGAGATGAAAAGGTAGAGACATATAAAGCAAGGCTAGTGGCTAAGGGGTATCGTCAAAAGCAAGGTGTTGACTATGATGAAACTTTCTCACTTGTAGTCATGCTAAAATCTATTCGAATTCTATTGGCTATTGCGGCACACTATGATTATGAGATCTGGCAGATGGACGTCAAAACTGCATTCCTCAATGGCAATCTCGAGAAGGAGGTGTATATGATACATCCTAAGGAATTTGTGTCCGGGGATAACCCAGATAAGGTATGCAGGTTGCTTAGGTTCTTTTATGGACTGAAGCAAGCTTTCTGAAGTTGGAATATAAGATTTGATGAGGCGATCAGATCTTATGACTTCATTAAGAATGAAGATGAGCTTTGTGTGTACAGGAAAGTAAGTGGGAGTACTATCACCTTTTTGGTATTATATGTGGATGACATCCTGATCATTAGGAATGATGTAGGAATGCTCTCAACAATAAAGACTTGGTTATCTAGGCACTTCTCCATGAAGGACTTAGGAGAAGTATCTTGCATATTGGGGATACGGATCTATTTCTATAGATCCAAGAGGATGCTTGGCTTGTCCCAATCTAGGTACATAGACACCATTATCAAAAGGTTTGGCATGGAAAATTTCAAGAGAGGTCTCATACCAATAAGACATGGAATATCACTTTCTAGGAGTATGTCCCCAAAGACTCCTGAAGAAAGGGCACACATAGATATGATACTATATGCCTCAGCAATAGGATCTATCATGTATGCTATGCTATGTACCAGGCCTGATATAGCGCATGCTTTGAGTGTCACGAGCAGATATCAGGCAGATCCAGGCTTGGAGCACTGGAAAGTAATAAAATATATCCTTAAGTACTTGAGAAGGACTAAAGATCTTTTACTAATATATGGAGGTAGTAGCCTCAAGGTTGAGGGCTATACAGACTCAAGCTTCCAGTCCGATGTCGATGATAGCAAGTCTAATTCAGGGTATGTGTTCACCTTGAATGGAGGAGCAGTATGATGGAAGAGTTTCAAGCAAGACACTACTCCTAACTCGACCACAGAGGCAGAATACATTACTATGGCAGAGGTAGTAAAAGAGGGAGTCTGGATGAAGAAGTTCATCACAGATCTAGGAGTCGTCCCGAGCAGCGAGGAGCCAATTCCCTTATATTACAACAAATACAAGGCGACTACTCAAATAAAGGAATCCGGGTCTCATCAGAAGTGTCCTGAGAAGGTTCTAGCTTATTAGAGAGATCGTGGCCCGAAGAGATATAGTAGTGGAAAGAGTTCCATCCGAAGATAACATTACAGATCCACTGATAAAGCCATTGACTCAAATTGTATTTGAGCATCATAAAGGTCTGATGGGGATCAGACATGTTGGTGATTGGCTTTAGGTCAAGTGGGAGATTGCTAGTCATATGTGCCCTGTAAGCCAATCACATGAGTGTTAGCACTTGTGACTTGATATGTACTTTTTCTCTTTGTGTATTTTTAAGCATTTTATCACTTTATCTTATATGTTGCATATATTGTGATGTCCTTGGATCTATGCAATGGGAATCGGATCATGATGAGGTCACGATAATGAGATCGATTCACCTTTAAACATAGACCCTAAATTATCCTGGTCATAGGTTACTCGAGAAGGACATCGAGATAACCGGATATACTAGTGTGCTGTATACTCATCCATATGATGGAGGTGGCTGATCTCATAGCTACTCGTGTGGGAACACTAAGGGTACAGTGCAGGTGCTCATTGGGGAATGAGTTCACTGATTGATCTACCTACGAAATGCTGGATGGTTATTGATACCTTACGTCAGACAACGATTTTGTAGTCTTAGTAGTGTATCTGGTCCTTAGGCTTAAGACACCAAGGATGTCCTGTATGAGTACTTGCCTCTTTGATACTGGACTTATAGGTTTGGAAAGTTTCAAATCTAGTACGACCAGTTATTAGGAGTGGTAGCCAACCTTACGAGGGCTATTGAGTGTCAATAGAGGATCATCCGCTCTCGGTATCATAAGAGGAATATCTCATGTATTCTTGCTCGAATAAATCCTTGGCCAAGGTTATTTGGATTGAGAGAGAAAGAGTTCTCAGGGAGAATCCGATAAGAGCAAGACTCGAGGAGAGACCGTATGGGCCTGACAGCACCATGCCCGATATAGGGTCTTTGGGATATTAGATGAATGAGGGACTATAGATATATGGTAACTAAGGACAGATATGTCCAAAGGATTGGATTCCCCTATATTATATGGGGGCTACGGCATAGTGGCCTAGTACGTCCGCAGTCGATGAGTTTGGTAAATTATTATAGAGATAATAATTCACTAAGTCAAAAGGAGTTCTGACAAGTGTGACTTACGGCCAGCTCGATATTGGGTCTAGAGGGTCACATACATATGGTAGGTGTTACGACGAGTAGAGATTCGGATATGCGATATTCGTTGGAGCCCTTAACTTATTGGATATCCATTAAGCCCCTGAATTATTTGATCCTAAGATGAGATCCAATAATTACTAATAAGAGATTATTGGGTAGAGACCCACTGATCCAAGAGGCTTGGGTAATTAGATGGAGATCCAATACCCAACAGGGCAAGATCCATTAGGGTTTATAGGGGGCTTTATAAATATGAGGGAACCAAAGCTTTATAAGCTGAGGGTTTTTTTTGGTAGCCACCTTCTGTTTTCCTCTCCTTAGAGAGGTGCATCATCATAGTCCCTACCATGTGGATACCGCTAGAGAGGAGGACGCTTGACCTCCTTCATCCTTCCTATAGATCTACAAGGATTCAGGGATATACGATCTCCCTAGGTACTTTCTTTTACATATGTAGTTTTTGCGGATTTGTTTAGACGCACCGATCTTCACACGACGATAAAACTTTTCTATGAGAAATTTATGGTTTTATTTTTTATTCTTCCACTACGCATGAGATGTCGCCCCATAGGATTTTCTAACATGTAGGAGGTTCAGCATGTTGCTAGACCCAAAGGGGTGCAGTGGGAGTTGTATTGGCGAAGAGTCACAATCTAGCAGGTGCATTTGCGGAGGCAAAACAGTGCACGATTTCTTCAGCAAAGGCGGAGTGGTCCAAGGGAGAATCATGTGCAATGAATCGCACCGGTTGAGGAGTACCTCAAGACAAAGCTCAATGGATCGAGCGAGGGACGAGGAGTTATTGCATGATCTCGCAACTGGCAATGTGTTGGTGGACGCATAGCGAGATCAAGTGGGGGAGCGACCTAAGGCAACACAAAGTGAAGGCACACTTGGAGCCAATAGGGAAATCGGACTCAATAGAGGGCTGACCCGTGGAATGGTGGGCGCGAGGGCTACCATTAACGCAATGCAAATCGAGAAGTGGAGTAACTTGGGGATAACTTGGTGATGTACCCAAGCCGCATGAAGAGAGTTGGCATAGAAGATAGAACATGGAGCGGAGGCTTGGAGCTTTCCTTAGATAGAGGTCAAGGGCATGAACTCTTGCAAAGACAAGAGTACGATTATGTCGTTCCACGAGTTCTTTATTCTGATGGAGCAAACTCATCTTGCATGGTGCCAAAGATGAAGGGAGCTTCGAAGCACATACACTTGATCTCGGTGAAGCATTTGACGGAGGAACTAAGGCGACAGTTTGCATAGGCAAAGTAGGTGTTAGAAGACCTTGGCACGGGGTAAGAGGATCTAGAGGCAAGTACTCTTGAAGAATATGCCACAGTGTTGCTATTCGAGTTGCCATGAGGAAAGCGGTGCGCAATGAAGATTGTACTGGTAGGGGCAGAGTCCCAGGATCCAGACAATGGTGCACTAATTTCAGCGAAGTCAGGGGACTTCAGAGGAGCAACTAAGCGATGGACTGCCCTAGAGCTATGCTTCGTCCGAGTGTGACTTGAGAGCGGGTGGACGAAGATCAATTACCAAAGGAGCGAACAAAATCGAAGGTGGCAAAGGCCCTGCGATGTGTTGGCGGAGTCCACACATGGAGAGATCGCAGTTCGAGTTCATACCACAAGGATCAGAATGCAAGGAGATGTCACCAAGAGGCAATATGATGCAGCAGATCGTGATGGAATGGTTTGTGACAATGCAACACACACAGTGAGTCCCATGGGGGGACTGGATCATGCAAAGGTATGATCGAAAGCGCGACTGGGAGCTCCACTTCGGTGAACAATACAACGGCAAGAAGAGCTATGGATTCAAGTAGTGAATGCCATGGTACCGTAGAGGCGGGTCTTTCGTGCATGCATCGAATGCTGCATTGAATGGAAGCCTTGGGCATCAGCTTATGGGGCCTGTGCACTATCAAGGAAGAAGTTCAAATGCAAGTACCAATGAGTCCCATGGGGGACTAGATCATGTAGAGATATAATCGGGAGCACGACTGGGAGCTCCACTTCGGTGAGCAACATGATGGCAAGAAGGGCTATGGATTCAAGCAGGGAATGCCATGGTACTGTAGAGGCGAGTCTTCCACGTGTACATCGAAGTTTGCATTGAATGGAAACCTTGGACATCAGCTTATGGGGGCTATGCACTATCGAGGAAGAAGTTCAGATGCAAGTACCAATGAGTCCCATGGGGGGACTGAATCATGCAAAGATATGATCGGAGCGATTGAAAAGTTAGACTGCTTCAGAGCTCACATTCGCTTAAGGGAGCCCGGCAAGTCAGAGGACAAGGCCGAGTAAGCGAACGTTGAGACCAATGAAGCTAAGGAGAACAGAAGCAGTGCAAACTCTACAACATGATGGTAGAGGTCATACATGGGAGTTATAGTCTGTCTTTCCATCGACCAAGTGGAACTGCTCAGAGAACATAGAGTTGTTGAAGCAAGTGGTCGAAAAAGAGCGAGGAAGCAATTACAAGTCTAGAGGGACTCAACTACCCAAAATCGAGCGTCAGTTAGAATGGAGGTAGACTTAGAGGAGTGTCATAGTGCCACATAGGTGGATCTACCGATCGTGAAGAAGGGATGCAGATGCGAGACAATGGATAATAGTGCCATGGGTATGGTAGCGCCATGGTACCGCAGAGACGAGACTTCCTTGGAGTCATCGATCCCTTGCTCTCATAGAAGGAGAGCGCTTGGTTGTGATATAGGCCGTGGAGGAGGAGAATGCAATGCCAAACTCCATGTACCATGACAAGGCTGAAGGGCAAAGGTCAGGAAACTTCGTAAGGCCGATGTCAATAGACTTCTCATCAAAAGAGCCGTAAGTGAAGGACTTCGGTCGATGCAGGAGCTAGGACCAAGGAACGAAGCAGGCAGTACACGGTACTATACCTTTGCTACTCAGAGGAGTAGGCAATAGAAATGATGGAGAAGGCGGTACAATCCCAAAGGTGACCAAATCTATCGGAGACTTACTCCAAGAGGAGTTATAACTTCTTACATTACAGAAGTTCAATGGCATTGAGAAGGTAAATCACAGTAGCTGACTCAACGCAAGGATTGCAAACACTTCAAGTGCTTTAAAAGTGTGAGCCAAGAGTAGGCGAAGTCTAGTAACCAGCTCGACACATGGAGTACAAACCTCGAGGAGGCGGGCAAAGTCAAGTAACCTTTGTCTTCTCAACTCTCAAGAGAATGAGCGAAACCGAGTACCAATTTCTCTTAGTTATCCAGCAGAGAAGCTCTGCACAGATTCGAAGACCCTTCGAAGAGACAAATGGAAGACAACAGTTGTTAGGTCCTCACCAATGGTGATCAGTGCTAGTAAGAGTAGATTGTCCGCTTCATTTTCCAACTGAAGGCCAATCGAAAATGTAAGTGATGCGAACCTACTTGGATATGATGACTAAATGGAAGAAGATCGATGAAAAAATTTTACGGAGGAAGGACCTAAAAACATCAAAGTTTGCAAGGCGATGCTCGTTAAAGCTCCAACAAGCATCTATCTAGTTCAAGAGATAAGAAGAATTTGAAGACTAGCGCATATCAAAGATGGTCTTTTCCTTCATCAGATGAATCCGCAAGAACCAGCAAGGATCAGTACAACTCTGCCAACCCCACACTAGAGTCACAGTCATTGGCGAGTTGAAGCAGCATGGCGGATTAAAGTTCGACGACTCAACAACAACAAGCGGAGAACAATTGGGAGCCAAGGGGCGCTTCGTAGCAAGAGCAGAAGATTAAAGATCTAGCAAAGGCAAGAAGTTACAGCGTCAATGAAGGCTTCGACGAGGATGTCGAAGGAATTTGTAGGGGAGAATGTCACGGACAAATTGTAAATGGCTTGTTCGATGTAATGCTTATGCATGTCCGTATCATTTTCAGTTTATTCTAGCTTGTAAAGCTTGTAAAGGGCTTGCCAAAGGCTAAATGCCCCATTTGAGTGAGATTGGCAGCCATTGTCGGCTTGTACATAAAGTTTGCATCAGGTAGACACTTATACTATATTTCGATCTGTAGTGGACCAATTTTATACCTTTGTTGTACAACCGTTCTAAGCTTGTGATGTATATGATTGAAATTTACATTGGCTCTAAAGTGTTTGCTGAAAGGGTGGCTTGTGAATCCTATGTGAAGCGCTTTCTCTGTCCCGTCTTCTCTTTTGTAGGTCTTAAGGGATTGTATGAGGCTTTGGGAAGGCTGACTTTTACGGACTGACACGCAATGGTGCCACACGGCTTAGGCAAAACCAGCTAAGTCCGTGATACACCGACGGTTCCACCGCTTATTCTGGCGGTGCCACCGCTTGACCCACCTCTTGGGTCATTGTTTGGGCCTTTCACTTGGCCCAACACAGCACAAACTTGGGCCCAATTGGCCCCTAATTGAGTTAGCCCAATTTTAACTTAATTAGACCTAAAACCTACTTCGATCTAGGCAATTATTACAAAGCTTAATCGAATATTATCCGACATGTCATTGGTTCATCCGACACATCGTCCTCTCTTGCGGCCTGTTGCCCAATCGGCCAACTCCGATCTCCTTAGCGTAATTCTTCTCTTCTTGGCCCGATGCTCGAACCCATCGTCCGAAGCCTTCTGCTAATGCATCAACCGATCCTTCGACTCGACGTCCAATCTTCTAACATGTTCTCCTCCGGCCCAACGTTGATTCTTTCTGCTTCAATTATCTATTCCTGATCGAAGGTAGTCTTGCGTCATTCAAAACGTAATTAAATTATAAATACTATTAATTATATTCATTATCAAAATTTGAGATTCAATAATTTTCATAGAGAGTAACATAGTTGTGATTGGAGGCGATTGGGTGAAGGTTGATCCTTAAAAAAGTCGATGAAATAGGTTAGGGTTTGGAGTGATCAAACTCAAGGCATGAAACTACAAGGGATTCAAATCCTTAGGATTCACTCGAGATGGTCTTGTAAGATTTCCGTGAGACACAACAATCAACCCTCTTTTTAGCATCAAACGTTGAAAATCAATTTTGGGTTACTTGAGTTAGAAACAAGCTCTCATCTAACCTAGTTTCTTTTTGAGTTGGTCTATGGGAAAACACACCAAGTTGGTCTCCAGACCCTACAAAATTAAGTCAAGGGACGATCTCGATAACACCCCTTCGATGCTCAAGTCAATGATGATATCAGACGAGCCAAACTAGTCAGACATATTGTACTAGTCTAACAGGTCTATTTTTTTTTAGTGCATCCGAGCATACCTAGGCGATCCCTTTTATAATGAAACCTAGGAGGCTATAACACCATCTCTTCAAGGTGGTTGGGCCTTTTGGTTGTAACTATTAATACCATATATTAGATCGTTTGTCAACTAGTAATGTTGTTCATCGAAATCTATACTTCGACATAAGTTATCGATGGTACATCCATATGAAGATAAGATCATTGCTAAGTAGTACATAATACTAGCAAGTAAGATGATGATACGTCGACTATATGTGATACTAACGTGTCAATCACAACACATTCACTATAACAATATTATATATTATCGAATGAGATCTTGAATCTTTTATTTTTGATAAATAGATCTTGTATATTATCATAAGATCAATGTTTAAGCATCTAACGATCATAAGCTTGTAACTTGAAGAATGACAATAGAGCAGAATGGAATCTTAGTGGAGCTGCCGCAAAGAATCTTTCCATGTCTCGCAAGTAAACAAAACTGTGTTTGTTTAGACATACAAAACCCGAATTACCATTCATCACTGATAGTCATTGCCATCCAAGTCAGGCACCTTTCTCTCATGTTCATCGCCATAAACATGTGTACCACTTTCAAGGTCAAACACTTTCTCATTTCTCCCGACATTGATATGGGTGCAAGAAAGGTACATCGAGCTTGGCATTATGTCGGGCGTCGGAGGCACCTCGAGCAGGTGCAGATCGAGCAATGACAAGAACAAAAGCATACTTCTATAGCTTCATGGCACAACATCCATACCGCAATGTAAAGCAAAGAACGGGCTTTCAAGCCGAGTTTTTCTAAGATGACAAAACAAAGAAAGGTCTGCCCAAATCATAAGTTCATATAGTTTCCAATACTTTAGTCTCTAATACCATTTTCTTGATTTCAGAATGTAGTATATTGTTTCTGCAAATATGCAAAATGTCCGAAGTCAAAAAGGTCCAATAAAAATGAAGGATTCCAACCCTCTGTTCCTCTTATTCTCACTTTTCTCTGGGCAGAATAACTATGAAGATGTCTGCATGGCATTCTCCATAAATAGATTAAAATAAATAAGAAATGCATCTTACAGGTTACATTTCGGGAATCTCACTGTCCCTTAGTGAGAGAATCGGATAGATCAACAACGTCAGAGACGCTACTTGCATAATAATCTGGATGGATTTCATTTGAAGGATCCTGAAGATCTGACATGGTAGTCACACCTGAAATGGTTTTCTCCACAAGAATCAAACAGTCAACAGATTGTTCAACCAAGTATTAGAGGACATAGTAAAGCTCAGCATTAACAGAAAAACAAATGCAAAGGTTATACAGAATAGATGATTGGACCTGAGAGAACAAGAAGAGTCTTACAGCCCGCATTTTTGCCAAAGAGTATGTCAGTATCCAGTCTATCACCTACCATGCACATACGCGTCGTATCAATTTGGAACCTGCCATGCAATGTGTGATACAAAGAGATAGTAAGATGGCGGCATATCTTAGAAAGTTTGGTTATAATGTAGCCCATACAATAGATGGGTGTGATGCAACTATCGCTGTGGTTTGTTTATTCTCCTACTCCCTCATTTACTATATGCCGCAAAATGCATCTGTTCAACATGCATCCTAATGTACTGAATATGCTAACACGGTAGCTTTAAACAGAGAATCAATGCTGGTTTATTTGTATTGCACCGTAATACTTAAAAGATGGAAAAACATTAGTTACCTTTCTAACAAGAAATCCATCAGGAAGGTTGATGGTTTTCCAACTACGATAGGTTCCTTCTGTGTTGATCCACATACTGCTGCAACCATGCATCCCGCACCTGCACATCTATAGAATAAATATCATGGAAAGGACAACCATAAGTAGGAATATTGGCAAAGGAGTCTCCTTTGCTAAGGATGAACCTGGCCATTCTTGCAAGTCTGTCATATGACCAACAGCATCACGGTTGGTGGCAATAAAAAGGCATCCAGGGTTCTCACGGATACAAAGAGTTGCATACCTGCCAGATAGTCATCTTTCTTTAAAATTATCTTTGGAATAGTGATAAAAACAACAAGATCACAATAGCAAAACCAGAAACAAAAAAGCACCATTAAAGTTTTTAATATTCAATAAATGATAACAGATCACTATGATCATTTAAGCTCATGAATCAGACCGAGAATAGTGACCTTCTGATGCTTGCAGCCAAGAGAATACTCAAAAGCATGATTTTTAAATGACTAACTTGAATCTCACTTATCATTTGGCTCCTAACATTTTACTGACTCCAATATCCAGTATCTTGAACTGCAATGAAGCTCAAAAGGCATAGACATAACCTTCTTACTAGGAAGGGTTAACAGTTAGGAATCAATATCAAAAGTTATTATAATACACAGTGATAGTTGTTTAGGCTGAATCCATATCCTGATCACATTGAAACACTGAGAAGAGAGAGAGAACAATCATTAAACAATTGGTAAAGAACAAGATGACATCAAGGACAAAATATACAATAGAGACAGGTTCCTTTAATCATCACCAAATGTTATCAAGAAAGCTAAAGAGCATCTCAATTTGTATGTTAATCGCCAATGACAGACAAAAAGTTGATTTAATAGAAATTAAGATATAAAATGTAGGATAGAATGTCTTACTGGAGCTTATAATAGTTAATATATTGATCAAGTCCAACAACAACTGCTCCAACCTGAAACAAGAAATTTTAATTTTACCACGCATATTATATGTTGTTCTAAATGAATTATTTAAATGTTCTAGTTAAGCATATATTTGTTATGCAAAACAATGGGAAATTCAGCAAATAAGATGGGCATTGAGGTTACACTCTTATCATGTTCAAACCAGAAGTTTGTCTTCAGCTCTACTTTCTTCTTGCCATCCTCCTGCAGACATTTGATTGACTAATTAAAGAAAATACAGATTTATTGGAAACATGCTAATCCAACATACTGACACAACTACCACTGAAAGGCATGTGCAATACTTACCCTAGAAAAGAAAAGGTAGTAGAATCATTGAAACAGAAAGATATCTACTAATCACCTTGTTAGGTCATCAATGACATCACATATATAGTAAAATTTCAAACTAATTAAGGGAATGTAACGAAACATCAAAGTAATTATCCTGTTTTTCTTTTTTGGTGGTTGAGATAACCAGTATGCAATTGTTCAACAAAAAAAATTGTGGGATTTGATGTACATATATCACTAATTTTTAGTATATAATCAATGTCATAGACAAAGATCAATTCAAATGATAGGCAAGAAAAAAGATATAAAAAAGGCCAATGACGCCTTACAGGACCACCTAAACATGAAAATCCAGCCTGCTTGAGTTCTTCTAGTATGCCTTCTTCGCCTATAACATAGACCTGACAAAATGCCAGTGCAATTTAATCAAGATGTTATGATGAATTATCGCACCATGGAAAAGCTAAGAACACATTAATCACTGATTCTCCAGATACCCAAATGGACAACCAAACAAACAGGCAATAAAGATGTAACCTTTTTCTCCCTAGGGAAGTTTCTCAGTTTCAGAAACATGGCAGCAGCAAACGATGATGAAAAAATTTCTTCCTGCATATGGATAAATGAATCAGGAACAAATGCCGCACGAATTTCGAAAGATCTCAAAGGAAAACACGAACCTCGCTGACATCAAGCCCGAGAGATGTGAACTTCCTCGCGTATTGCTTCCGAGATTTCGTGGAGTTATTCGTCACAAAGACCAGCTTCTTCCCCTGCCGACAAACCGAGACGTTGTTAGTTCGGAATCTTGATTGCGATCAACTAGTGATTAAAGAAAAAAGCAAGAAGGAACAAACTTTCTGGATGAAACATAATCTTCACAACATCAATTAGTCATTGATCGGAGGGACAGGGGAGGTATACAATTACCGATGATCGGAGGGCTTGCAAGGCGTGCGGAACACCTTCGATGAGCTTGTCGCCCTTCCAGATGACCCCTGAAAAAGACAAAACGGAAAAGGACAAGGGTCAAAAACGTTGAAGGAGAAGAATCGAGTGGGGAGAAATCAGACAGGAGAGAGAGAGAGAGAAAGAGGAGGGAAGGAAGGAGGAGACCGTCGCAATCGAAGAGGAAGGCATCGACGGAATCAACGAGGGATTGTGCAGCCTGAGGCAACAGGGGCTGGGACGTCGAGGGCGACTTCGTCCCGTTGGCCGTCGTCATCGCTGCTGGAGGAGGTAAGGAAGAGAGGAACGAATGGGATGTCAATGACGATCGTCGCGCTCGGAGGGAGCGGAGAGCAGCGGTCCTCGTAGCGAACATTTGATGTGCATATGTTAGGTCTCGTTAGCTAAGGGACCACATTCCGTTTGAGGATCGGAAATGGCGTGCGAATTCCGGTGGTAATCGAAAGTGGATTTGGACTATATGGTGGGCTCCCTTAACAAAACAACACCGTTACGGCACGATAAACAAGGAGAACATATACAGCTCATGCTCTCTTTATTACTCCCGAGGAATAAATTGTGCCCAGTAAGCTAGTTGACATCTTGGCGTCTTCATAAAATTTATGACGATGATATGGACCAACACGTGAGGATTATTTACGTGGATGAGACGGAAAAAAGATACGAAAGTTAAAACAGCTAAGAGAGTGTTGATGTTCCAAATGTTTGACGTTACAGATTCCTGATGGTAACCTACACAACCACCCAACATGAACTCAAAAGCCTTGAAGGCTCAATCCCAGTGGCGCTGGAATGTCAATTTTGCCTAAAACAATTAGGAACAATACACCATCAGAGGTAGCAGTACTAGCTGAATCTGATGACATGGTAAAAAATTTCTCCTATCTTCCATAAGGGTGGTATCGACCAGCACCACCACCATAGCCTCCTCTACCACCATAGAGTCCACCTGCGCCATAACCACCCGGAGAATCATACCCACTTCCATAACTAGAACCACTGTAGCCACCCGTTTCACGTCCATAGCTGCCTAAACCACCACCTCCGTATTCGCCGCCGAACCCTCCGCCATATGAACGACTGGTGTAACCAAGCGAGGATTCTCCGCGATAGTCCCCTAACCCACCAGTATAACCACCGAATTCACCAGCAACGCTGCCATAACCACCATAGCCTCCGGGTCTAGGACCATAACCTCCTGGTGTCCCATAGGATGAAGGCCCATAACCAGCACCACCACCACCACCACCACCAAAGCCACCATAATTGCCACCAAATCCACCAAAACTATCACCAAAGTGACGAGCTCGGGGTTCACCAAAAGCAGGCGGTGGTGCATTGCCAGATTTCTTTGGTTCAGCCTTCTTGATTTCCACCTACAATATAACAGCAACATCAACCTTGAACATGCCCAAAAAACCAACTAAAACTGCAATACAGATGAATATATATACAATTTCACGAGATAGAAAACAGACAAGACTAAACAGAGTATCAAATCTGATAATTTTATCAGCTAAAGGTTCAACCAAATTGTTATTCAATTAAATGAACATGCATGAAGAACATAAGGATGCCTAGGCTAATGCAACTTTAGTCTTCCTACCAAACATAGAACTAGACTCACCTTAGAACCAGCTAAATCAATCATGTTTCCCCTTTTGGCTAACAAGTCATCTACATCTTTTTCCTTCTCAAAGACTATAAAACCAAATCCACGAGATCTGTTGGTAGTATGGTCACGTATGATTTCATGATCTTCTACTCTCCCAAACTCAGAAAAGAAGTTCTTCAATTCATCTGTTATGTTTAAAGTGAATGATCAAACCCTGTTTATGTCAACATGTATGGTCAAATGACTCGTATATCCAATGACAAGGATGTGTTACCTTCTGTTAATGTTGTTGGTATACCACCAACAAATATCTTTCTCGTCTTGAAATCCTTCAAAGGAGCAGCACCTTTTGGAATAGTTCTTTTAATTTCCACCTGCAAAGTTCAGAATATGATTTGACGTATTAGAATGGAAGTTATAATAAGGCCAAAAAAAAAATGTAACAGACATATGAATTGAGCATAAAGGATAATACCAGGAGATGGTTATAAAGATAATGGCACATCAAAAATTCAGTATATACAATAATTTAAATACAAAAAGAATAAATATTGGTCTCACTTAAAATAAAACAGCTCTAAGTAGTGACAGAAACAATTAGGGGATGATGCACCGGCCTGATCCACATGGTCACCGTAGGTTTGACCAACTTTAACCAAGCAAAAGGGTGAGATCAAGGGTATAATTTTCAAACACAATTGAGACGAGGACAGGGTCAGTCCTGAGTCTCTTCCATCCCATCCTGATCTGCAAAAAAACAGCTTCGGCAGTTTGATAAAAGTATTCCTGGCAGATATAACAAAAGCATATGCCAATCATAACACATTTATTACTATGGGCAATTTAAATAGGTGTGGTGCAGGGAAAAGCCAATACTTTCAATTTTTGGATGGCCAGGGATGGTACTGGTTTTGTTAACCTGGGTCCGGGGGAGGCAGAGGTGGCAGAATGAGGTAGAGAAAGTCTTAATAAAAAAGCAATCCCATCCCATCCCTAAAACCAATTTCACATTGTTTTACTAATTCAGAAAATAAAAAAAAGAAAGAAATGTCAACAAAATTCAATAATCACACGAGGAGCATAAAGTACCAAAGAATAATAGGACAGCTACATATTTGTGCAAATGACAGTAAAAAATGGAGGCCAAACATGCAAGACCAAAAGCATATCACACAAGCCTTACGACCTACATAAGATAACTACCCAAAGAGCAGTTGGGCACTTAATACAAATATAGAACTTCACAAAACAAACAACTGATCCAAAAAAGTAAATTAAATAAATTCAGTTCTTTTGACATCTAATAGACCAATAATCACTGAGATAGAACATACAGTTTTTCCATTGATAATATGTGTGTCCTCAATGACTTGGTCGACAACAGAAGCATCTTTGTAGGTGATGAACCCAAAACCTCTGGGCTTGTTTGTATACCGATCTTTCATTATCACTGAATCTACTATGTCTCCATACTTTTCAAAGTGCTTCACAAATGTTTCTGTCATGTCATCACATGAACAAAAAATAAAATATTATCATAAATTAACAAAAAAAAATTTATAAAAAAAATCTCCCTAGCCATGACACTTGTACAAACGGAACCTTTGGCAAAATGCAAAAGACATGAGAGACAAAAAGGAGTCAATATGCCAACATCAATCACAAAAGCCGTTAAGAACTAGCAGTAACAGAGACAAAAATGATTGCTTGATACACAAGCAATCAGGAACAGGTCAAAGCTATAACCAAAGAAGTAGAAATAAATAAATAAAATATGGATATTAGCCATGAGCAGAACAAAGATATATACTTTCAAACCTGATAATGAAAACATGATTTACGCAATAAGAAGAGAGTATAAACTGCTAATTAAATCTGTGACGAAGCAAAATCGTCATTACGTGACAATATGGCTCAGTATACAGAATAAAAACTCGAGCTTTAACCTATCAAGTTAGATCCCTGAGGAAAAAGTTCTAAAGAACAGAACAATGAAATAAATAGTGAGAGAACCAATCAACATATACTGAACCCTAGAGTGCGGTTTTGCGAGAACGATCAATCAGTTTTCTTGACAGGTCGCAACAAAAAAGCAACTCACCGAGCGTCGTATCCTTCGGAAGCCCTCCGATAAAGATCTTTCTGCCAGAGAAAAGAAATCATTAAAGAAGAAGAGAACACGAAGAAAAACAGCACAAGATTGATCGAGGAGGAAACTCACGCAGGGCTCGCACCATCGTGCTCCTGAATTCTCGAGGCCATGGCGACGACCTCGCAAAGATCTCCGAGACTTGGGTTTCTCCGGTTAGGTGGATCAGGAAAAGAGGAAGGAGACCAAGGTTCAAGAATTAGGGTTTGCGGAGACCTGGGCCGGAGGTGCGTGTATATATGGGAATCAGCTCCCGCAGGTCGGAAACACGTGACACACCGTCGCATTTTGCCGCTCGTCCGATCGCGGAGCAGAAAATCCATCGAAACCGTAGATCCCAAAACTAACGGTTCGCAATGACGGGGCCTCTGAATCACACGGTCTCGGCAGCGGATCCGGACGGTGGGTATGATTTGGATTCGGATCCGAATGGCTGAGCGCTAACGGGGCGGATCCAGAAAAGCAACACCGTTTCTGGATCCATTAGTTCGAACCTAATTTAGTGGGATAGCTCGAAGGATTTAATAGAAATATAGTCTCGAGCAAGATTGAGTATGCTCCACGATGAGCTTAGCTTTTAAAAATTGACGTATTGGATTCGAACCTGTTTAACATTGGTGAGTCCTTCCTTGATTGCAATCATTTTATTGTAGTAACTACCTCTATTCGAGGAAAACGCATTCTGCATTAGTCTCTAGCTGGGAAGCATCCTCTCTCTGCTTTTGATTGATGATGGCAAGAGCCATCTGCATTTAGTTTAAACTAATCTTGCTCGAGACTAGTCCAAACTACATTAATGGAGATTTTGTTACAACTTGGTCCCTCATATGAAGATATGGTTTACAGCGAGCAGCATACACAACAATTTTAAGAAAGATGCATGTTGGAGTGTCTCACACCCTATGGAATCATAACTCATTCCTGGGCTTCTAAATCTGTCAGAGTGCATATTCTATCTATCGGGGAACTTATGGTAAGACATCTCTGCTTATCCATCGTGAAGCCATTTACCAGTATCCTAGCGAGAGTGGAATTGAAATTGGTAGCCAAGAAGAGATCAAACATTTCTAGTTATGGAATTGTGTGATCCTGCCCATCCAAATCTTGACTACTGAAGAAGCAAACTCTAGTTGTGGAAATATCGATAGAGGATAAAAAGTCACTAGTAGAGAGTCTATTATTTATCAATTTCCACCAAAACGAGCGACACGAGGAATCATCGAGATTTTCTAAAGTCTTTCCAGTTATGACAACAAAAACCATATGAGTAGCAAGCAGCTTAAGGATGAAAGCATGAGTAGGTCTGATGCATGATTGCACTTGGGGTTTTGGTTTCCAAATCCAAAGATCATCCTGGGTGAAATTATATAAGTGTAGATTATTATCACACAATTCCATGTTTATGAAGGTAGTTTTTATCGAGAAAGGAATCTGAAAAAAAAGTCAAATATCTGTAAGAAGACCTATAGAATTGTCATTACCAAAAATATGAGAAACCCCAAACCAAAACACATCCAAGGTTAGGGAAGAGTCTCTAAGACCCACTGATAGGGCCATTGTAGCTAAAATTCCGAAAGTGACTAGTGTCATTCATACTTAGAGCCGCACGGTTCAAATAAATAAGAATTCTTTTAGTCTGTAAAGCAAACCTAACAAAATGGATATCACGGATTCCCAAACCACTCTCATATCGGGAATAAATCAAAGAGGAGAGCATGACGGAGTTTATCAGAATTACTCCATCTATCTGCTTGGGGAAAATGTGGAGATCAAGTACCACCCTACGTTGCATTTGTTGAACTTGGCATCAAAATCGGCCATAGGGATTCTGTGAGGGGCGATTAAGGTTCCAAAGCAAGTATCCAGGTATTAGGATACTTGGCAATACTTATCTTTGGTACAAAACCGTACAAGAATATCATCAGCATGCATTAGGTTGGAGACACTTTCATCGGCATCACGCTATGCCTTCGTCAACCGCCACAATCTGTTGGCGCTCCAAGCCGACAGATAAAACACTTACCACAAAGCTAAGCAAGTGATAAACTGGAGGTCACTTCCGTCGGGAAAAAGAACAGACTCGTAAGCCATCTAGTGTTGGTTTGCTGCCGGAGTGAAAGTTAGATGAACAAGGAAGACAAAGTGTTGGGAAAAACTTGTTAATGCGAAATAATTTTTTTCTCTACTCATCAAAAATATTAATTTAATATTATAAGCAAGTATTAATCAGAATAATATAAATAACAGAATAATTGATCAAGTGAGACCAAATTTTTAACATAGAAAATCAATAATAACATCAAAATCAGAAAACCACGGGACCATGGTATAGTGGATTTACTTCAAACTTTAGATCTCACTATTACTAATAATGATAACAGATTTACAATATGTCTTCTCTAAAATAATAAGAGGATCATAATAACATCAAAATCAGATATGTTGGCTCAACAATAGTGCTACGTCATCATGGTATAGATGGATCTGAAAAGTTTTAAATCTCACCAAAATAAATATATCCAAGTTATAGGTATGGAAAGCACCTTCTTGCATGGAAAGTATAAGCCCGTAAGTTCTCGGCTCGGTGCATAACCGTTGTGGGATTGTAGAGAATGCTTGCTCATTGGTTCAACTTCATCAACTTTAGGAGTATCATCACTAACATTCTCACTACATTCTTCTTCTTCTTCTCCCCATGATTAAGGATTCTCCCCGCTTCAATCTTCTTGTTCTTTGGATCCCGCAAATCTGCAGGTCTAAACAAACATCCCTGGCTTCTAATAAGTTTGACCATCGATCATCAAGCGTAAATCTCAATTCCTAATTTTTCTTTCATAAGATATATCTTTCCTTTCTATCTCTTTCTCTTTCTCCTTTCTTCAATAATTCTCAAAAGGACCCTGTACGCCACCATTATCCGCCGAACACTCTTTAACTTTCTGCGTTTCTCTTTCAACACTAACATAAAATTCTTTGAAGACATTGAGTACCTGGTCTTTAGATTTCAAAGCAAAATCCCAAACTTTTCTAGAATGATCATCAATAAAAGTAATAAAATAAAGAGCACCTCCAAGAGTTCTAGTTTGTATAGTACAGACATCAGTATGAACTAAATCAATAATATTTGATCTTCTAGATGGTGAATTTGTTTGCAACCGTGCACTAAGCAATGATCTCAAAAAAAACCTTGACTGGTAAGAACTATTTTCTAGCAAGATTTAATTAATTAATCTCTTTTGTGTAGCTTAGATAATATAAAAAGAGGCTCTCCAGGCACAACCTTTAGTGAGCTTCCATTTGCTTTCACCAAAAAGCCCACCTATCGAGTTGGACTCAAGCAATTCTTAACCCTCCATTGTTTCCCATTCTAACATTACCAAAATGAGTGTAGGATCTGAAGAAATCACCATGAGAAGTAACATGGAAGAAGCACCCTATCTTGAGCTACAAGACTAACACATCCATCACAAACAAGAATGATATCACATTCAAGCATTTTTCTTCCTTTCATTCTGTTCTCACTTCCAAAAGTGGAAACACTTGATATCTCTTTTAGACTTAGTAACCATGTGGATTTCTCATGTGACTTCTTCCATATCTTTCTGTTTTTGATTAACAAGAAAAACTAGAGTCCCCTCAGTGTGGAGTTACTAATTATCACCACACACGTTTCCCAACTTTAAGTTATAGATTTATGGTTCTCAAGCGAAATAAGGATCTCATCTCTTTATCTTGCATGGCTTTAACCTACTCATTCTTGTGCTTATGTAAGATAGTTTTCCTGTGTTGGACCTCCCATTCCTCCTCTTCCATAGTAGGTTTTCTTTCCCTAACTTTGATGTGTTATGGGCTTATATAAATCTTTGCAATAGAGCAAGTCTTCCATCATACGCCTCTACCATCCCAATCACACAAGAAAATTAGTAGCAAATAACAACTCGCTACTCATGAATAATTCTTTTCCCTCTTTGTGTATCAAAATGGGTTCCTCATCAAAAATACCAAACTTGGAACAATATAAATATGAACAACAACATCAAACACATTTTTACATAGAAAACCATGTGGGAAAAACCACGGGACCGTAGTCCACTTCAAACATCTACTATCAATAATGATGAATCTAAAATAATAAGAGGATCATAATAACATAGATGGTTGTCGCTCTCGTATTGTGGATTTTCTCAAAATGGAATCTCACCTTAGAAAGTATAAACCACGGATCAATACCATTAGGTGGTGGATGATTCTGCTTGCGGTTTGTGCCATCGATCATCAAGCAAAAACTCAGCTGCCGCACGCTTGGTTGAACTTCATCAACTTTAGGAGTATCATCACTATATTCTTCTTCTTCATCTCTCCCATGATTATCATGAACTATAGGTGGATGAACTGAATCCAAACTCCAAAGAATATAAACAGAGGTTTCTGACTTCTCAACAATAAGTTATGAGTAGATAAAAGGCAAAACTCTGGGATTTATAGCAACACCTACTTCTTTAGCTGATTCAACAAGGAGTAGAGGTGATGTAATGTTGTTATGAGCTATGTTTTACCGTCCAATTCTACAGCTGGTTGAAGTGCGTTTTTCGCTCCTTTGAATCTGCCGTTGTGACCCTTACCACAATCTTTTGATGCAAAGGAACACATGAAATGACACGGAGACATTTAGAAATCTACAGCTCTACAGAACCTTAATTACGCTAGTTTCTGCATCTCGAAGTACCCATCGCTCCTACCAGGAAGTAGGAACAAACGAGTAAGTCTTTGTCTGGTGTGTAATAAATAGCAAGGTGAACTTGAACCACTCTCTCTCTCTCTCTCTCTAGTATATAAGACCAACTGTGGGTGCATGCGCCGGCGGCGTGCTGTAAAATCCACGTTAACGTTAATCATAAAGCAGATTCACTGGCTCAGACCTGCTGTAGATCGGAAATCGATCTTGTCGTATATGAAAGAACTAAAGATTGTGAGAGGGGGTTTTGAGGCGCAGGAAATCTTATGGGGATAGCCAAGTGACTGTTCTACAATGATGTCTACTCCGTGCCAACACGAACATCCACTCAGTTTTGCATGTTAGGTGATAGTGAACCTGATATCGACATAAACTACTGCAGCGTAAGAGTAACGAGGTTTGGCACATATTTTCATGGCTTAATAATGATTGACATGGTTACCTAACATATCATAATAGGCTTTCGGGTGCATCCTTCTTGAACCGGGAAAAATATATTTTTATAATTCTCGAATTATTTTAGTTTCCACTAACTTAAGTATAAGAGAAATTTTTATCTGAGTACATCTTTGACACAACTTTGTATCATCATCTCTTGAATTTGTAACGAATCAAAATGTCAAATATATATCTTTTCACAACAAGAGGTCAAGAATAATACGATGAATTCGATTCAAGATTTTCAACCCTAGATGGTGATGGGTGATCATTGTTTCATGTCTTTACTTCATCGCGAGAAAGAAACCTAATACAGTTGGATATGATCGAAGTAAAAAACATATGATATTTGATCCAATTAAGTCATTTCACCATGTATTTAAGTCACTATGTGTTAAAAACATGTATCACTCCTACGAGGCTTGTAAGGAGATATGTTTGCCTAGGTCTTCCTTGGTATCTATTATAATAAGAATATTAATTAACCCAATTATTACAATAGTGAATTCTCAAAAAAAATCCTTACTTTTCAACATTTATTTTAGAGCACTCTTATTTTGAAAATTTTTTAAATAATTTTTTTAAAATGACCATTCTACCTCTCGATCGTTTGTCCTTTTTGCTATATCTTCGCCCAGCCCAACCCATCGGCCATCGCTTCTATTATCATATTATGTTGACATATGGATCGCTAAGATTAAGAATATACATAATTGAACCTATTTCATGTAAGAATATGGAGCGCCAGGATTGAAAATATTATGCCAATAACAATCCTAAGGTGGAGCTTTCGTTCAGTTTCTAATTGTTGTACCACACCTAATAAGGTCTCATGTTTATAGACCAGATGACTAGGAAAATATTCTGAAGACCATTGTGTCATATATGAGTGACTAGTGAAATATTCCTTAAACCGGAAATGCTTGGAAAAGCATTCCCTAATTTGATCGATTCTGCTGATCTGGCAACTCTAATTCACGTATCACTGTTTTATATGTGGTTACAATTCATGCGTTGAGTGAGGCTTAGACTTCATATATCGAGTCTCGATCGACTGAGAATTTTAATCATACCTTTAAATCAGAATAGCTGATGATTGTGAATCCAGATGACAAAGTATACCCCCTACTTGTACCGGCCCATGACATGGCATGCCCAATGATTAATTGCTACAGTACTTCTCATTCGTTGCCGCTTTGATTTGACGTATCAATTTATCTCACAGGCGATGTGATGCCGTTGAACGAAAGACCTGCAGTGGCCCACATTTACTCCTTGTCAAGCTGTTCTTTCTCCCGTGTAGACTAACTGTCAGCATCTCACAGGAAATTTTCTTGACCCTCACCTTTCTTAAAAGAGATTCCAACATAATCAAAGATGAACTGATGAAATTTGAGAATAGGATGTCTGGCAATTAAGAAAAGAGGAGAAAATTTGTCCAATCAGCACCAGAGAAATATTTGTATACAGCAAGACATACTTACATAAGCTCGATAACAGTTGAAGATGAAGACAGCCTGAGACTCTGGATCGAAAAGTGGCATCTTTACATGGAGAACTATATGACAGTCCCGCTAGGGATCAAGGCGTCTTTAATAACAGTGACGATGCCGCTCTTGATGAAGTATCCGTCGGTCTCCCTTGCTGCTTCTTTCACACTATCACGGTTGATGATCTGGAAAACCAATCCACTGTTAACACAAGGCAAAAATATGCAGATCGCTACCACAGTTTCCATCCGTAGTTCTGATATTTAGGAATTGGATATCCAGAAAAAAAAAATTGATTTTGAGTAGCATTTTTTTTTATTAATTTCTGGGCAATAGTTCCGAGACTCTTCCAAAACATGAACAGAAGAAACAGGACATGATATGCAAATCGCTGTACCTTGACATTCTCCCCAATTCGAGCATTCTTGTCAATGATAGCTCTTTTGACATGAGAATTTCTTCCGATGCCAATGGGAACGCTACCTTTAGCTGCTAATAGCCTCTTATCAGCATCGGTCTACAAGCATAGTGTGTGACAGAGATGAGATTAAATGATATATTTTAAAGGACAACTATGATAGTCTACGAGTGGAGAATATGTAACTGTGTTTGGGTTTATGTTGCATAGCATTACCTCGTAATAATCTGCTCCCATCAGCAAAGAGTCTTCTACGACTGCACCTTCCAAAATACAAGATCGAAGCCCAATTACCGAATGGTGGATCTTGCAGTTCTGCAAAGAAATAAGAGAGCAAAATCACCGTTTTACTGTAAGAGTTCAACCTTTCGACACCGTCACCATGGAATGTTACTGAAAAGACAATGAAAGAGCACAATCCTAAGTCTGATTTTCTAGTAGTCACGTATGAAGATAGAATTATGGTATGAAAGAAGTGTATACAACCAAAAAGACAAAAATGAAAGAGCACAATCCTAAGTCTTATTTTTCCAGCAGTCACGTATGAAGTTAGAATTATGGTATAAACAAAGTGCATACAACCAAAAGGAAAACAGATCACACAAATTTCAACTCCGATCAGAATTCAAGAATTTAAAGCTTGAGAAAAGAAAATCAGGCAAGACACAGAAAGGTCCATCATTGATCTTCAGCAGTTGCTGGTGCTGGATACTGTTTGACATCCTACTCATATAATACATAATAATTCCTTCACTATGTTACTTGTGCCCTGCAACCTATTTGCGGTGATTTGGTTTCTGAGCATTCTTGCATCTACAACAAAACATGTGATGTCAGGTACATGCTCTTCTACAGATTCCAAGTCCACACAAAAATTTAATGAGGTATAACGCCTGCTTTTGCATTCATTTCAAACATGTTAAAATAGGAACGGCGTAACAGTTTTAATGGATGAATAACAATCTTCACTTCAAATTTTTTTACAAAACAGCAGACAGTAATGAGTTTTACGATAATCGAACAGATTTTGGTCCTTTAGAAGACAAATATCTGAGACTGATACCTAATCATTAATCTGAAAGACTGAAACAATATAAACTAAGATCCCAACAACACATTACAATGTTCAATTATATATGGATTGTTATATTAGCACACAACATTTACAATGTTCAAGAACAAAGCACACAACAAAATAAAGGAACTCTGATGAAAGAAAAACGAAGAAAAAAAGCAAGAAAAACACCAATATGTACTGAACTCACTTTGATCACACATCCCTCACCAACAACACTATCAGTGACATCTGCATCAAGCATCTTGGAAGGTGGTAAATATCAGGGTTGTGTATAAATTGGAGATGTACGATCATAAAAGCTGAAAATCAAGTTAAAATTTAACCAGCTAGCCAAGATGAAAGTAGGTAAAGAGGACGATACGCCTATTAAGATAGAAAGCAAACTATCGAATTAGTCTTCCAAGAAATCTACCTGAAATCTGGTACTGGCTTTTTAGTGATTCCGAGATTTGCATTGTAAAATGCTTCAATGGTCCCAATGTCCTCCCAGTAACCATCAAATAAATAAGCTTGTACCTGTTTTGTAAAGTAAAACAGTTTAGTAAAGTTATAGCATTTAAGGAATGTTGTATATTTTAACAAAGAAATTTGCATGTAAAGGAACAAGTTCTATTAGCAACATCAACTGCGCATGTCATAGCATCCCATGTTGGCTAGCATGCACCAAACAAAGCATAAACACATGCCATATATCATGCACGTCGACAAAAAGATTATGTGCGAGGTTGCTTAGTCAATGGTAGTGAATGCATGTCATACCATGGCATGGTATGAACTATGAACAACATGCCTCCTGAGCCCAGTTTCAGCAATTGTGCCACAACAAAGTTATCTCTGAGTTACACATAAGCTATGTTGGAGCATGCAAGGTTGTCTCTGCAGATTAAGAGATTGGACGTACCCTCATTCCAATGCTAGTTGCGTCAGGGATAACTTCACTCCCAAAGTCATTTGCTCCAGGAAATTTTTCACGAAGTAACTGCAACATTATTTCCTTGCTGATCACATAGATGCCCATACTAGCAATAAAAGGCAACTCTTTTGCTCTTTCATCATCCAGGCCTAAGATGGTCGTATCAACCTGTAAAAAATCAAAAGTAAAACAAGCATCAGGGCTTAAGATTCACTGCTCGCAAGCCTATATCTTTACAAGGCCAAATTATGAACTGCGATAAGTAACGACTACCAAATGGTCCCACAGAGTTTACCTTCATTGCTTTCAGTTGCTCCCCTTTTGGCTTTTCTGCAAATTCAATTATTCGTCCTTCTTCATCAATTTTCATTAGACCAAAAGCAGTTGCACGCTTTTCATCCATTGGCAATGCAGCCACAGTAATATCAGCATTTGTTTCTCTGTGTGCTTGAATGAACTTCTCATAGTCCATTCGATACAAATGGTCTCCAGCAAGAATTAGAAACTCCATAACGTTGTGCTCCTCAAAGAGCCACAAGTATTGCCTTACAGCATCAGCAGTACCCTGGGAGCACATGGTAATGGCCATACATTTAACCAGCAAAGAACACGCTTAGTTTGAACCATTGGCACTAAAGGCAGAAGTCTTTTGTCTTGTTGGAACTACTTATGACCAATAAGAATTATAAAAGAAGGATATCTTTCTAACTAATATTAATAAGTCATGTAAACAGCAAGTCAACGATTAATATATAAAAGCTTTGAAATGATACAAAAGAGAACCAAGCCGTTATTTCACATAAACCTTTTATCAAATGAAAGGATTAAAACCTCATAATACCTGGAACCAGTTTGGGTTCTCTGGACTCTGTTGTGCAGCAAGAACTTCAACAAAGCCCTCATTCTTGTAGCCACCCATATTACTTGCATAGGCCCGTGAAAGGTGGCGGTTGAGAGATGCGGAATTGAACTGCGTCAGAACGTAAATCTTCGAAATATTACTGTTCAAGCAATTGCTGACAGGAATATCAATTAGCCTGCAGTTGGCTCCCAAAGGAACGGCTGGTTTGGCCCTCTTCTTTGTCAAAGGATACAACCGGGTCCCAGCTCCGCCTCCTAGTATAATACGCCTCCTAGTATAATACCTAAGACACTCTACAGAGAGAAAGCCAAGAACATCATTTCAAACTTCTGCAGTAATCTATCACTAAAATTATTTCAGATCTAAAACATGAGCATGATTTTGGAAAAAAAACGAATAACAACTTCTAGAAATAATCTAAGGTAGTTTTAAATCTACACGTTCTCAAGTTCTCATTTTGAGAATAATCTGCATTAACTTCCAAAGAATTCAAGAAAAGCAACATAAAATAGTCAAATTACTATCTCAGAGAACTTGTACAAGAGTCGGTTTCTTGCGAAGCTTGGGACAGAGAACTTGAAACCAAAGTCACTCTTCTGCTCATGAAAGATGATTCAGGTTCCTCCGAGCAGTGTGTCTGATGAGGAACTTAGTAAAATGCTTGTTTCAGGTACTGAAATCTTTCTGTTTAAAAATGACGAAAACAAATCTTCGGCAAATCTATCCCATCATTCTTCTAACTCATTTAAAATCTACAAGCTCGATCTAGTCAATCCTTAAGAAATGCCAAAAAATGGTTTTTTTTTTTTTGTTTGTTAAAAGAAGATCATTCAGAATCTAAAAGCTCGATCCAGTCAATCTTTCAAGAAATTCAATGATACATTCTGGACCTACGATTAGTTGATAAAAACAACAAAAAGCATTCATCGATCTTGATGCAACCTATTACCAATGTCTATAGAACCAGTGAGCCAAAAGCTAGCCTCGAGAGACAATTTTCTTAGCGGAGAAAGCCAAATATAATAAAGAAGTAACTTTTGTTGCCCAATCTTAAAGTAGAAACAAAAACAGCCCATCTCCACACCGAGAACGCTTCCAATAACACTTCAAAAAGAAGACCCAAGAAATCCAAGAATCGCAACTGCAGCGGAGGGCCAAACTCACCCGGCTAGCATCAGGATCGAGGCACGTCTGCGAACTCCGCGAATCGGAGACGGCCCTTGGGGATACGACGACCGGAGTCCTCCCCCCCAAAGCGGTCCTCCACGTCCACGCGGTGCCCGCCTCACGGAGGAGAAGTTTGCCGTGCCCGCCGGAGACGTGGTGGGAAGAGGAGAGGCTGATGCTGGAAGACGCGAAAAAGGGCGTCGGAGGTCTCCGATCGCAGCCATTGGGAGGAATTAGGGGCAAATTGTGGGACGGCGGTATTCTCGATATTCCCATTGCCGCCATCGCCACCACGGAAGGAAGACGGAGGGCGTGAGTGAGATCAACGGAAGCACGAGTTGTGAGAATGTTCGGAAGAGTGTGCTGATGCACGGTCGCCATTAAGGCGATCGATGTGACGGCGTATGGTCTTTGTTTACATCTCATGACCCCATCACAACAGTTCGAGTTCGAACGTGTGTGCCGTACACGTGGCTACTGACGTGTCGAACAAGCATTAATGAACCAACGTTGCTCCGCTCAGGAAGCATGGAATCCGATCCGAACGCGTACCACGTGATTCCCAGGACGGACGAGGGAGATTACGCGCCACGTGGCTGTCCGTGAAGCCGTTGGCGTGAGGGGACGGGAGATAGGTTCACCTGGGAAGCGGGCCCCCCTGGCCGCTAGCGAGATTCACGAGGCAGGCCGGAGATCTTTTTGGGTTGGCGTTTTGAAGTCACGTGACGCGGAACCGCCGGTCGCAGGCGAGGGGAAACGAATTTTTAATCCGCCCACAAAATTAAATATATTTACGTTATAATATGATAAATATAACCTATTTATTAATTTTCATTAAGTTTGACTTGGTATGCTCGTCTCATCAAAATAAATCATGATCTCCCTATTATATTCAAATTATATTTTAGGCTTTCTTATCTGATAATATATAGTAAAGACTTCCGTCAATAGTCCCTGGGCCTCAAATATCAAATACAAAATAGAGAGGATAAAGATGATAATAAAGATATAAATTTAACTCAAATGTGAGGTGTTTCATCCTTTGGTTGATAAATTATTAAAAGTTTTACCGATTAAACTAGTTACCATCCTCACACAATCAAAACTTTACATATTAGATTGCAAGAATGCATCGGCATTCAAATTTCAATTGGTGGAGTGTATTACTTTTTTTTCTATACGGATGCAAAAATTTTACATCCCAAAATAATTAATGAAAATATTTACGATGCAGTTCAAAAAGACACCAGTCTTTTGAAAGCTGTTCTATTGCCCGTTTCATCTAATTTTATTACAGCAAGAATGCATTCAACTTCATGTTCAGATTTCAATTGGCGCGCACATTACTTTTTCTATATAGATAGATACGAAAAATTTTGCATCCCAAAATTTGATCCAATTAGTGAAAATATTTACCATGCAGTTAAAAAAGATACCAGTCTTTTCAAAGCTGTTCTATTGTCCGTCTAATCTAATTTTCTATAAGTTGTGTAGTTGATGCGTCTATGGTTTAATTCACCCTAACTTGTCATGAAGGACAAACACATAAGAAGAAAATTAGGTTTTATAGATTGGGTTGAAATAGACCCAACAAAAAACAAGAGAATCTCTAACCTTACGGGAGAGAAACACGAGGAGAAAATTAGCTACTATAGATTAGATTATCATTAGAAGAAATCATGGATAATTAATTAGATGATCGCTTCAAATCCAATCCTCATAATTTTCTTATATGTTGCTTTTTGTCACCTTGTTTTACAATATGACCGACGTTGATTTTTCAAATAAACACCCTCGTTACTTTATTTTATGACATCTCTATCTATGAGATCTCATCTTTTTCCTTGGCTGCTTTTGAAATTCATCCAAGTGATTATTTATAAGCGAACAATTATTCTTCTTCATGATATCTTACACCCTTTGTGGGTTTTAAGACTTTTACATATTAATACAGAATCTGATTATCCTATATACGGAGGATCCAATGTCAATTTTGATTCGAGACTGTATCTATCACACATCCGAAAGTCAATTTTGATCCAAAGTCAATAGCATGCCTAACATATACGCAAGAAATGTTATGTTGCTTCTCCTAATTTTCTCTGATGAGGCCTGTTTAAATGAGATCAATGATATATTGGTAGCTTCAGCAAATTAATTCCACTATTCCAAGGACCATGTTGTCTCTTTTACACTGATAACTACAAACTTTTATTCAACAATATTACTTATAATCTCTCAACCTTTGAAACTAATCTCTCATAGAACTCCTATCTTTTTCTTTTTTCTTCCCATGATGTTTAGGACATTATATTACTCATATTTATATAGGGGTTAAACCAAAATCTTGACTCTTAATTTTACTAGAACTCTTAAACCAATTCCTCATTTTTTTTAAATATAAAAAATCTTCATTACATTAAATAATATATATGACGCTCGCATATAAACTTGATCATACGACCTATCACTTGCACAACAATACATTAATCAGTCAAGTTTCCCTATAAAGATAACTAATTCCTCATTTAAATATAGTCTTTCCCATAGCAATGTGATTTTGATTTCATTTGTAGACCCATAATGTGTCTGTTAAAGCCCAAAAATATTTGGATATAGTTTTGTCTTTTTTTTCCCTTTTACAAATGAACTAAATTTTGGTCTACTGGAGGCTTAAACTTTTAGAATATATATATATATATATATATATATATATATATATATATATATATATATATATATATATATATATATGACATCATTACTCACATTCCCAATCTGTAGGTGTTGTATTGAGGCAAAGAAGAAAGAATCTTACCAATGTTATGTAGCATATAGTGATGGTTGCACAACAGTGCCCGACTTGTTAGGGATTTTGTTTAAGCATATAGAAAAGTAGTTAACTAGAGGTGCACACGGCAATTAGACCTCAAGCTACACTTATAAGTGAGTCAATGATGCCCTGTCAACCAAAACTTTGCCGTCACCATATTGTTGTGTCAAGATCCATCTCTTATGATAAATCACAAGTGTGTTCATAAAATAACAGAGCCTTTCAAGGAAAACACCAAAAACAAAAAGGTGGGAGAACACTGTAATACATATCGGCAAATATCAATCCAAAATAGAGAGGATAATGGTAATAGTAGAGATGTATATTTGACTTAAATATGAGATCTTTCATTCTTTGGTTGATAAAACAGCATGGCACAGTTACATGAGATACAACAAAAATAAAATAAATTTTTTGTCAAAAAGATTATCACTCCATACGTCTAAAACAATCACTACAATAAATTATCTTTACTTATATATATCTCTAGTTTTATCTAAAACAAGCTCTATGCCTTTAGTTAGAAATTATGGTAATATGTACTATTAGTACCTTTATGCCATGGTCGTTGAGTCAACACGGTTGAGTTTGGATTCGAATGCACCAAGATCTTCTTGACTGATCCTTGAGTCAGTTGCAGGTGTTGACCCGATTGAAGTGAGTCCCCGGTTCGCTTCAAAAGGAGGCTTCTCTCCCGAACGCCGGTCGCCTCGAGCTCTCCAGTCCCTGCACACAGGTCGGGTCGGGAAGACGTGACCCGACCCCTCCGATGGTAAAGTTAGTACACTATTGGAGAGGGTTTTTGCTCTTCTCTTTCTTTTTTTTCCCCTGGTCTTCGACATAGCCTAGGGTTATATAACGGAGGGAGGCTGACCGAGATGGCGTTATGAAGGCACCATCCGGGATGACGTTATGAAGGCACCTTTTTTTCCCCCCGGTGGGCTTTCCGGGATGGCGTTATGAAGGCACCATCCCGAGGCCTCCGGGGCGGCGCCACTCCTTGGTGCCTGTGTCTGTGTGATGATGTGTTCTCCGGGACCACACTGGTGTCGTCTCCAAGCTTCCTAGGACGGCGCTGTCCTACGGGCGACGCTTGCGCCCGTACGGGGTGTGATTTGGGGGGCTTTGTCCCTTGGTCGATGCTAGTTCTGACACGGCTGAGGGGTCGACGAACTAAGCGGAGGTGGTCTCCCACTTCAGCTCTTATGCTGACGTGGCAATGGGTGCCACCTATAAGCAGGTGACATGGGTGACACGGCTCGAGCGGTTGGCGACCGAGGTGTACGACTCAGGTAGCCTGCGATCGAGGTACATGGTTCAGGCAGTTGGCGGCCGAGGTATACGACTCGGGTAGTCTGCGGCCGAGGTACACGATTAAGTCGGTTGGCAGCCGAGGTGTATGACTCGGGTAGTCTGCGGCCGAGGTACACTACTCGAGCGGTTTGCGACCGAGGTGTATGACTCGGGCAGTCTGCGACCGAGGTACACGGTTCGGGTGGTTGGCGGCCTAGGTGTATGACTCAAGCAGTCTGCGACCGAGGTACACGGTTTGGTCGGTTGGTGGCTGAGGTGTACGACTCGGGCAGTCTGCATCCAAGGTATACAGCTCGGGCAGTTCGCAGTCGAGGTGTACGACTCGAGCAGTCTACGATTGAGGTACATAATTCGGTCGGTTGGCGGCCGAGGTGTATGACTCGGGCAGTCTACGACCGAGATACATGGTTCAGTCAGTTGGCGGCCGAGGTGTATGACTCGGGCAGTCTGTGACCGAGGTACACGGCTCGGGCGGTTCGCGATCGAGGTGTATGACTCGGGCAGTCTGCAGCCGAGGTACATGGTTCGGGTGGTTGGCAGCTAAGGTGTACGACTCGGGAAGTCTACGGTCGAGGTACATGGTTTGATCGGTTGGTGACCGAGGTGTATGACTCGGGCAGTCTACGGCCGAGGTACACGGCTCGAGCGTTCGACGTCGAGGTGTATGACTTGAGCGTCTGCCGAGGTACACGGTTGATCGATTGGCGGATCGAGGTGTATGACTCGGCAATCTGGCAATCTGAGGTACCTAGCTCAAGCGGTTCACGATCGAGGTGTACAACTTAGGCAGTCTGCGGCCGAGGTACACGGTTCGGGTGGTTAGGGGCTGAGGTGTACGACTCGAGCAATCTACGGTCGAGGTACATTGTTTGGTCGGTTGGCGGCCGAGGTGTACGACTCAGGCAGTCTGCGGCCGAGGTACACGGCTCGGGTAGTTCGCGACCGAGGTGTATGACTCAGGCAGTCTGCGACCGAGGTACATGGTTCGGGCGGTTGGTAACTAAGGTGTACGACTCTGGCAGTTTACGATCGAGGTACACGGTTCGGTCGGTTGGCAGTCGAAGTGTATGACTCGGGCAGTCTGCGGTCGATGTACACGGCTCGGGCGGTTCATGACCGAAGTGTATGATTCGGGTAGTCTGCGGCCGAGGTACACAGCTCGGGCGGTTCGCGGCTGAGGTGTACGTCTCGGGCAGTCTACGACCGAGGTACACGGTTCGGGCGATGTAGGAAGCTTGCCTGCATGCTGAAGTCCCCGGAGGATACTCGAGGGGTACCGAGCAGGTCATTGTTCGCGGAGGGTCTTGAAAAACGATCCTGAGTATTATCGAGTCATAGGGTTTCGGGCGCCAAGGTCGAGGAGCCCACACTTTGGTACACATTCTATGTGCTCCCTGGTTACCGCATTAGGCCCCATTTATTGCCGGGTAGCGTTTGGGTTGCCCGACGCGACGTGCTCTATGGGTAGGTGTTTTAATGGAGTGGGCTGTCGTCCACTCCCGGGGAGGTGAAGGGTCGCCTGTTGTTGGCGGGATTTTTCCTATAAGTGACGTGGAGTCCCTTTCCCACACGCTCTCTACTAGCAATCTGTTGGGTCGTTTCTCCCTGGTTTTCATCGTTTTCTCTAGTTGCCCCCTTCGATCTCCGTCGTCTTCTCCGGTCGTCTCCTTCGATCTTCGTTACCTTCTCCTTCCCAACTTGCTTTCCTTTTCCCTTTCAGGTCAGTCGGGATGACTTATGTTTCTACCTCTTCGTCCTCTTCCCATTCTTCTTCTAGTAGTGTTGGGGGTGAGTCCTTGCCCTTAGGCCATGACTCACCCGTCGATGAGAAGGCGGCACGAGCCCTTGAGGCCCTGATGTGGTGGTATGACCTCGACTCCACGGCGAGCGAGGATTCGCTCAGCAACATCCAGGTGCGCTATAACATCCCGGTGGATTACGAGCTCCATGCCCCTGAGCCAGGACAGTGGGCGTACGACCCATTTGTTGAATCTCGGATTTTGATGATGAAACTAATTGAGTATGATTTGTGGTCTAAATTGCGTGTTGAGTTACGCAAGTCTACTATCGATCAGGATTAGACAGTTGACGCTGGAGGAATTGACGTTATACGGAGGTGATCACGTCAGGATATTAGATGTCGAGCCGGAGATTCGGTCGACTATCGGCAGGAGGCTTCGTACGTCGGTCATCGGGCCAAGAAGTGCGGAGTTGCGCCATGGATATCGAGGTTGCGGAGGTCAACCATCGATTGGGCAACAAGCCGCTAGAGAGGGCGATGTGCCGAAGGATCGGACGAAGCGCCACCAATGATGTGCCGAACCGAATGTCAATTCGCGTTGTAATAACCGTCTAGATCAAAGTAGAGTTTTTGGTGTTTGTTTGTGCAGGAGTGACTACGATAGGGATGAAGACGTAAAGCGAAACAAAGGGCCGAAGACAAGTGTGATGAATCGTTGGGAGTTCGAGTGTTCAACGGAAGTCCGAAGATTCGTTGGGAGCGTTGCCAGAACCGGCCGAGAACGAGTAGGGAGCTTGCCGAAGGGTTTTCGGAAGTTCGCCGGGAGGTTCGTCGGAAGTTCGCGGAGCTTGCCAAGAAAGATCGGAGCTTGCCAAAGAAGCTCGGGGGAACTCGCCAAGATCATCGTGAAGTCCGAGAGCTTGCTGTGAGTCCGCGGAATGGTTTTCGAAGGTTCGTCAGAAGACCGTCGGAAGTTGACCGGAAGCTCACCGGAAGAAGTTGTCATGTGGACTTTGTAATAGCTTAGGAAACGTCTTTAAAATTCATAGTTAGCACATATTTTGGGTTAGGATTAGATAACCCAAAGTGGGGGCCCATTGGGCCTTGATTAGGATGAGTTTGGGCCAAAATTTTGGCCCAAACCGAACCAGCTACGTGCATGCTATCAGAGTCTGGCCATCGTGAGTCATGGCCATCGTAGCATGTGAGCGGTAGCATCACCGCTGCACAGGCAGAGTATCGCCCCGCCACTCGTAGCCAAAGCGGTAGTACCACTGGATGGGGCGGTAGTACCGCTCTGGTGCAGGAAAGCAGCGTAGCACCGCCGGGTCAGCGGTAGAACACGGTGGGTGTGTCATCGCCAAAACCGATAAAGACCAGAAAAACTCAAAAGATTCAAATTTTTGGCTCCATGTTTAGGCTCCAAATTTGAATCACTTTGAGGCTTATAAATACCCTTCCTTTTCAAATTGAAAAATGTAACCCTTAGAGAGTTAGAGTTTGAAAATAAGTCTTGGGAAAGTCTTGTTCTTCATTTGCTTAAGTGTTCACCTCATTCTTCTTGTGAAATCTTGTAAGAGTGTGAACCACTTGTAAAGGTTGTAAGAGGGTATTTGATCCTTCCCTTCAAAGGATTTGGTAGTGGAAGAAGGGAGCCTCATCGGAGAAGGCTTCGGAAGTGGATGTAGGTCACTTTGACCGAACCACTATACATCACAAGGCCTTGATTATGTGAGTGGTTAAATTTCTGTTTTACTTTGCTGCAAGCCTTTACTTTACTTACTCAACTTCCTTATCATCTTATTACGTATGCTTTAAAGTTAAAACGCAATCTTTCCGGTTCAAACGAACGCTGTTGCATTCATTCGCACGTAAGTTTCCAAAGCTTGTTTTAAATCACCGAAAATCTATCGCTTTATCCGCTGCACTAATTCACCCCCTCTTAGTGCCGCTCGATCCCTAACACTGGTATCGAGCCACGTTCTTTCTCTTTCGGATTTACACCCGTGAGAAATGGCTCTAAATGGTTTTCAAGAGGGCTTTTCGTTTTTTGTCCACCGTTCTTTAACGGTTCGGACTACATATTGGAAAACTCGAATGAGAGTTTTCATGCTTTCAATGGATTTGGATTTGTGGAACATCATCGAAAATGGTTTTCAACCTTCCTCTAAACCGATTTAACGAATGGTCGGTTTTGGAGAAAAGGTCATTTTCTTTAAACGCAAAGGCTATGAATGCCTTATTTTGCGCTTTGAACAAGAATGAGTTCAATCGATTTCTATGTGCTAAACGGCTTTTGACATTTGGCTAACTCTTGAAATCACGTATGAGGGAACTAGTAGAGTTAAAGACTCGAAAGTAAACCTCTTGTTGCATGAGTTTGAGCTCTTCCAAATGACACAAGCTTAATCTATCGACGACATGTACACCGCTTCACGGATGTCGTCAATAGCTTGAAAAGTCTTGGTAAAAGTTTTTCGGATTTTGAACTCACTAACAAGATCTTAAGATCCCTTTCAAAATGGTGGGATCCTAAAATAACGGCGATTCAAGAATCAAAGGATCTAAATAATTATTCTATTGATGAACTCATTGGGTCCTTAAAGACCTATGAAATGGAACATGATGAATATGATAAACATGATGAACACATGAACAACCTTCTAAAGAACAAGAAGGTTTTTGAACTCCGAACTATGAAATGCCACTTGAGTAATGACTCAAGTGATGAGAACAATGAGGACATTGAACACATAACAATGAATGTTAACAAGTTCATTAAACAAAAATTAAAAAACACAAATGAACTTGAATGGAGAAAGAGGCCAAAGAAGAAGAAGAAGGCTTGGAAAGAAGAATCAAGAAAAGAAGAAGCAAACTACGCTTTAATGGGCTTCGACAATGAGGTAAGTAACTTAACTTCCTTGAATTATTTTGAAATTACTTGATGATTTCCATGAATGCTTAACTTAGCTAGTAGGATTTTTTTTATGCTTTTCTTGTGTTTTTAGAAATTAAAAAAATTCGAAATTATACTATGCTTTTCTTTATAGTATTTTTGAAAAGTAAACATATGAATGATGCAAGATTTGTGATAATGCTTAGGATTAATCCATGCATGTGTATCTTGATGGTTTACATTGTCTCCAAATATGATGCTTGATGATTTTATATCATGCATGAGCTTTTGAAGTAATAAAGTGTCATATTGTGATGATGAAACATATTTTTCGAATTTATAAATAGATGCATGATTTTGGCAAAAATTTAAACATGGCCTTTTAACATAAAAATTGAAAGTGTGCTATCATTTTTACATATTTGGTCTTGACGATTTAATGACTAAGCTTGTGTTTTATTTTGATACATGTTTTCATAAAATTTTGAATATGCTCACATCAAATTGCTTAAAATGAAAATATCCTTTTATTCTATTGAGATGAATGAATTCATGTTATGAGTGTTGTGAATCTCATGAAAATAAACATGATGAATATTTTAAAAATGTGCTTCATGTTTTTGGTCTTAATGATTTCTCTTGAAACTTGCTCTTTGGATCTATATGAAAACATGAGTATACTCATATGAACATCAAATCACTTGAAATGGAACACATAAAAATGAGAAATTGCACTATCATGATGCTTTACGTGTAATGCTTTTGATCTTAATGGACTACATGACAACTTGTATTTCAAAGTAATACAATAATGATTTTCATATATATAATTGGACATACCTTATGTAATCATCATTGATAATAATAGTTGGTTGTCATGCTTAATGATTTTATGATATCTTATGAATCTTATAAATTAAAATGATTTTGATGATATTTTCGTTTTGAATATAATGCATGATATTTTCATATGAAAAAGTTGAATATTCTTATGAAAGATCAAATCACTTAAATTGAAACTCATAAAGATGAGAAAATGTATTGTCATGATATTTGATGCATATGATCTTGATGGATATAATGACAAACTTATGTTTTGAATTTCTACAATGATGGGATCCACATAAATGTTTGAACATACATTATGAAATCATCATTGAAATAAAAATACTAAAAGTTTGTTATCATGCTTAATGACTTTGTGATATCATATCTTGATGACAAACTCATGTTTTGGTCTTAAATTTGATACTCATCTTTTGAAATATAAGTACACTTGTTTGAAACAAAATGAAACACATTATCATGATAAGTTAAATCTCATGTCTTGAAACAATGTGTTGTTTTGACAATTTTATAATGAAGTTTGTCTTCCGGTTTTGAATATTTTGATTTGGCATATAAAGGCAAAAGACATACTTATATGAAACATAAAGAAATTATATTTACTATCTTACCGAGATTAATGATTTCATGATATCTTAAGAATCTCATAAATTATAGAAGTGATTTTGATGAATTGATTATGATTTGATAATTTGAACTTTTTCTCATGTTTCAATACTACTTTGTATGCTTCATGACTTGTTGATTGAAATAATGATGTAGACTTTTGATGTATCACTTGTCATGATGGCTAGCATTTTGAATCTCGAAAATAATTACTTCTTTTTATCATTTACTAAAGAGAAAAATAATTCAAGTTTATATCATTTGTGAATCTCACAAACTATGGTAATGATTTTGATGATTCGAACTTGAATGAGCTTTGTCATAATCTAAGTCTTGATATTTTGATATTTGATACTTGGAATTCTTATACATGAATCTAGTTACTCTTTGTGCTATATTTTTTCAAATGGATCATGAGCCTTGATGTCATATATTTCATAGAAGTGATATGATTTCTTTGCCTTGTGTGGTAAATTGAATATTTGATTTGCTTTATGATGAAGAATCATTGAATCATGACTTTATCTATGAGAATGCTATGTTCTTATGCATCATGATTCTAGGTTGTATAATATTTATCTTGAATTAAAAAATTGATAAATATGAATTTTGATCTTGCTAAAAAGAAAATTATGAATCATGAATGATATCTTTTGGTTGTGATCCTTGTTGAATTTATATATTGATATCCGTCATGACATGATTTCTTTGCATTGTTGTCTTATTTGCATCATGTAATGATTGATCAATTGATGTATATTTTTATTGATGCAAACTTTTAATTGATATGAAAAATGGCTTGTATAATGATTGAAATTTTTAGCCATTTAGTCCTCCTTCTTTTGACAAAAACAAAGGGGAGAAAATTGCTACCTTGCAATTTCACAAGAAGAAGAAGGATTGCTATTTCAAAGGATGCAAATATTGCTATCTTGACTATATCAAAGAAGCAAAATGCAAAACTTCAAAATTTGAAATGTTGCATGCCTTTATGTTTGTATGTTTAAATGAAAAGTTAGCATATATGTTTAAAGTGATTATACATAATTGCTAGCTCATTGCAAACAAAAGTTGATAGCTTGCAAAGGTGAAACTTAGTTACAAAGGAGAAGAATTATTGCTAGCTTATGTATTGCAAAGAAAATTTTGCTAGCTAGAACATGCAAAGGAAGCAAAGAAAGTGCAACTTGCACATCTCAACAAGCAAGTGAAAATTACCATCATTGCCCATCTTTGAAACTTGTTATGATTGAATGATATTATTTGATGTTGTATTGTATGATGTGATAGCTAGTATGTTGTAATATTTGCATATCCTTGAAAACTAGTTATAATGTTACTTCTCCTTTTGTTGATGACATAGGGGAGAAGTAGATTGATGACTTCATGCATTGATTGAATATTTTATATTTGCATGATGGTTTGTTCTTATTTCAC
>JAIWVJ010000073.1:0-27500 GCA_024322285.1 Musa beccarii
CTAGATGGCATCAAACTCTCGATGCTATCTTTCGATGTTAGTCAAGGAATACGAAAGGTTTCGCATCACCCCGACGCTGACTCTATTGCTGGCGTGCTATAGCGTGTGCTTCAGAGGCTTAGCTTACTTCCTCTCCGCCCACTATGGTTGCAAAGTCAAAGGGGATTCGACTTCAAATAAGGGATGGTAGAAGAGTTTTTTCTTTGTTTAATCAAAGAACGAGTGGTCGATCAACTTGGGTTAGTCTACCAGGAAGTTTTCTAACGTCGCTCCAAGGTTGCATAGGTTGTGAAAAGAGAAATTTTGTCAAATCGCTAATTGTGGCTAATTGTGGCAGTCCTCATCTCTACACCTTGGGGTATGGTGTCAAAATCATTCCTCTTTTATCCTTTAGTAGTCGAGGCTAACCCTGCATTTTGTTTACATACATGGATCTCCAAGCCAATAACCTTCAAGTAAATGCTGGATGTGGCACGAAAACCAAACTCATGGTGTCACACCTATCTTCCCATGATTGTTGGGAAGCTAAAGCTAGGTGGGAGCACTACCGCCCCATCTCAGAGGCTCGAACTTATTTAGGGCCCAGGGTTGGACAAAAGCAACCTGCCCCCTCCGAGTCAATGTCGACGAGGAGATGAGTTGCTGCTAGAAGCAATGGAAGGGGCTCCTCTCGTCTCAACAAGGAGGGAGTTGTAACTGTTCCTTTTTTTATTGCTATTAATTTACATTGATTTAGAAAACGTAACCATTCTCATTATGTTCATAATTCATTTCTCCATTTATTATGATTTAAATATTTCGATTATTCATTCATTATGAATTAATTGTTATTATTAAATATTTATTCATTATCATTAAAATTCTTAATTATGATCAAAATGTTACAAAACTTGAATTAATTCTTGAACGTTATGAATTTGGTGGTAATGAATATTCTTGATGGGAGAACATCTATATAAATGGAGGTTTTTGTCCCTTGGCTTTATCTCTCTTTCAAGTCTTCAGGATTTCCTACACCCTCTAAAGTGAGAGTTCTGAGTCGAGAAAAGCCAAAATACTAAGAGAAACTATTATAGAAATTTCTCGACAACAATGGCTGAAGGTACACAGTTTCGTTTCCGTATTTAGTTTCGTCGTGTTTCTATTATAGTAATTAGAAACACATTATGATCTTTCATTTTTCTTACATTTGGTATCAAAATTGATTAACCTCTGTTTTGATATGAAAAAAGTTTTTATTTTATACCTTGAATATGACTTAATTTCGATTTCTCCTTTGAAACTTTTAATGCATTCGGTGTTAAAAATAATGAAGATATAATATTTTCAATATTTTGATAAAATGAAACATTCATTATCGTTTAAAATTGCTCATATGTTATATAAACAAATGATCAAATGAATTTATGATTGTAAGCCAATTTTATTTAAAAATGTCTAGTGATATATATAATCTTAATTAATTAAGGACTAGTCACAGCATCCTTAATTGATTAAAATTATATATAAAGTTGAAAAAAGGATCATATAAGGAATTAGACATAATATTGTGATTGATTATATTTATAATAATAATTATTATCCTATAGGATCTTTTATTATATTTATATAATTAATTAGGATAAAATATTAGATTATTTTCATAATTTACCCACAAGGATTATGAATTGGTACATAATTTGATAGTTTTATCATAAAGACCATTTGAATCTATTTGAATTAAAAATTTAGCCCACTGGCAAATTTTTATATCATGAGATTCAAATTTTAGCATGTTTCACATTATTAAAGCATGCAATTTAGACTATTAAGTCTTAAATTTTGATATAAGCATTTTAGATTTTATGCAGTTTCTTAAACTGTTAATTTCTCTGATATCCGATGTAACATAACCCAATTTAGAGGTGATCGCTATAAGATTTGGAAAGAGAGAATTCTCCTCCATCTAGGGTGGATGGATATTGATTATGCTATTAGGAAAAATGAACCACCTACGATCAATAATACTAGTGCTCCAACTGAGGTCGAGCTATATGAGCGATGGGAGCGATTCAATCGGCTCAGCGTGATGTTTATCAAGACTAAAATAACTGCTAGTATACATGGTTCTGTTGACCAGTATGAGAATGTCTGAGACTTGCTACAAGTTATCGACGAGCAATTTGACACTTCAGAAAAGGCATTAGCAAGTACCATAATAATGAAATTTTCATCCCTTAGACTTACCAATATAAAAGATGTGCACGAGCATATAATGCAAATACGAGATATTGTAGCTCAACTTAAGAAACTTAGGTTGATATGTCAGAATTTTTTCTGGTGCACTATATTCTGGATATCCTTCCACATCAATATGGGTCTTTTAAGAGTTCATACAACACACATAAAGACAAATGGTCAATTAATAAACTAATGACCATGTGTGTTCAAGAAGAAGAGATGCTAGTGATGGAGCTGGGTGAGAGTGGTATGGTGGTAACCACTCGTAGGAAGAATAAAACTGATAAAAATCAAGCCAATTAGCAGAGAAAAGGTAAAATACCACCCCAAGCTGATATTAAGAAAGAAGCAAAATGTTTCTTCTATAAAAAGAAGGGACATATATAGAAGGAATGCTTGGAATTCCAACGATGGCTTGAAAGAAATGTAAACCAACCTCATTTATGTGTTATGAATCTAATATGGTTAATGTTAATATTAACACCTGGTGGATTGACTCTAGATCAACAATCCATATTACAAACTCTATGTAGGGTATGCAAAACCTAAGGAAGCCAGTGGAAAATGAGTAAAGCATCTTATCATGCAATAAGATGAGCTCACATGTGGAGGCAATTGGAACATACATTTTTAACTTTAAGTAGTGGTTTTGTTTTAAAATTAGAAAGGACCTTTTATATACCAAGTTTCTCACGAAACTTGATTTCTATTTCCACACTCGTACCATTTGGATATTCCTTTCATTTTCAAAATGCATCATTCAGTTTATTAAATAAATCTGATTATGTTGGGAATGATATTTTGTCTGATGGTCTGTATCGTATTTTATTACAAAATAATAACACTTATAGTTCAATGCATGTTCACGTTGGCATTAAATGGTATAATATTAATGAGGACTCCTCTATGTTATGACACCAGAGATTAGAACAATCTCCATAGAGAGAATTAATATATTAATTAACAATGGAGTACTTAGTACTCTTGATTTTACTGATTTTAAGACTAGTGTGGACTGTATTAAGGGAAAGCAGACCAACAAGTCTGAGAAAGGTGCTAATAGGAGTTCAAACATATTAGAGATCATTTATACTGATATATGTTGTCCAAACATGAACGCAAATGGTCAGAAATTCTTCATCTCCTTTATAGATAATTACTCACGATATATGTATATATATTTGCTTCATAACAAAAATGAAGCATTTGATACCTTCAAAATCTTTAAGACTAAAGTTGAGAACCAATATGGTAAGCAAATTAAAATTGTAAGATCAGATAGAGGTGGAGAATATTATGGTAGATATATTGAGAATGGACAAGCACTTGGTCCTTTTACTAAGTTTCTTCAAGAACATGGGATTATTCCCCAATACACTATGCCTGGTTCTCCATATCAAAATGGTGTTGCAGTAAGAAGAAATCGAACATTATTAGACATGGTGCAGAGTATGCTTAACAACTCCAATCTTCCTAAATTCTTGTGGACTGAATAACTAAAGATGATTGTGTATATATTAAATTGAGTTCCAACTAAGGCTATCCAAAAGACACCATTTAAATTATGAAAAGGTTGAAAACCGAGTTTGCAACATATGTGCATTTAGAGATGTCCGTCTGAGGTCAGGATATATAATCCACAAGAGAAGAAATTGGACCCGAGGACTATCAATGGTTATTTTATTACATATACTGAAAAAGTCTAAAGGTTATAAGTTTTATTGTCCATCTCATACAACTAGGATTGTGGAATCAAGAAATGCCAAGTTTCTTGAGAATGACATGATCAGTGGGAGCGATCAGTTTAGGAACATAGTTTATGCACATGATCATATAGAATCTTAACCTTTCACATCAAATGATAGATTGGTTATAGTTCAAAGCACTCCTCAAGTACAAATTGGTGTTGAATAGCCAATTATTGAGATTCCACAAGTTGCTGATAATATTCTAATAGATCAACCAGTTCAGGAATTACAACAAACTCTTGAACAATTAGTTGAACCATAAGTTCCTCAATGGAACATTGGTACAACATTAAGAAGATCTACTAGAAATAAAAGATCAGTAATTCCTGTTGATTATATTATATATCTACAAGAATTTGACTATAATATTGGAGCCAAAAATGATCCTGAAACATTTTCACAAGCTATGAGTTGCAAAGAGTCAGAATTATAGTACAATGTCATGGAGGAGGAGATAAATTCTATGAAGAGCAATAGAGTTTGGGATCTTGTAGAGTTGCATAATGGAGGAAACGCTATTGGCTGCAAATGGGTCGTTAAGACCAAGAAAGATTCATTAGGCAACATTGAGAGATACAAGATAATACTTATTGCAAAAAGATTTACTCAAAAAGAGGAAATCGATTATACCAAGACATTTTCTCCTATATATAAGAAAGATTCTCTTCATATCATTTTGGCATTGGTTGCTCATTTTGACATTGAGTTACAACAAATGAATGTGAAAACGATATTTCTTAATGGAGATCTAGAGGAGGAGGTTTATATAAAACAACCTGAAGGTTTCTTCTCTAGTGTTGGTGAGCAATTGAATTATAAGCTTAAAAAATCTATATACGATTTAAAACAAGCTTCCCGCCAATGGTATTTTAAATTCCATGGAGTGATTTCTTCATTCGGATTTGTTGAAAATCCTATAGATCAATGTATATACCAGAAGGTCAGTGAGAGTAAAATATGTTTTCTTGTTTTATACGTAGATGATATTTTGTTTGCAACTAATGATAAGGGTTTGCTACATGAGGTGAAACAATTCCTTTCTAAAAACTTTGATATGAAAGATATGGGTGAAGTATCTTATGTCATTGGCATTAAGATCCATAGAGATAGACCTCGAGGTATTTTAGGTCTATCACAAGGAACCTATATCAATAAGCTTTTAGAAAGATTTCAGATGGAGGATTGTTCACCAAGTGTTGCTCCCATTGTGAAAGATGATATGTTCAATTTGAACTAATGCCTGAAGAATAATCTTGAGAGGGAATCAATGAAAAACATCATATATGCTTCTATCGTAGGAAGCCCTATGTATGCCCAAGTCTGTACTAGACCTGATATTGCATTTGTTGTGGGGATGCTAGGTCGATATCAGAGTAATCCAGGTATGGACCACTAGAGAGCTGCAAAGAAAGTGATGAAGTATCTTCAAGGAACCAAAGATTACATGCTTATGTATAGACATACAGACAATCTAGATGTGATTGGCTACTCAGATTCAGACTTCGTCGACTGTATTGATTCTCGTAAATCGACATCAAGATATATATTTATGATGGCAGGGGGAGCTATTTATTGGAGAAGTGTCAAGCAAACCTTTACGGCTACTTCTGCCATGGAAGTTGAGTTTGTCTCCTGTTTTGAGGCTACTTCACATGGTGTATGTCTTAAGAGTTTCATTTCAGGGCTTAGAATTATGGATTCTATTTCTAGGCCATTAAGAATTTTCAGCGACAATTCAGCTACTGTCTTTATAGCTAAGAACAATAAAAGTGAAAGTCGAAGTAAATATATCGACATTAAGTATTTAGCCATAAGAGAACATGTAAACAAAAAGAAAGTGGTCATTGAGCACATTAGCACTAAATTGATGATTACTGATCCTTTGACTAAAGGCATTCCTCCTCTGAAATTCAAGGATCATATAGAGAAAATGAGACTTGGTTCCACTTTGTAATTGTATTAAAACTCTTATATACATTGTGATATTTTCTCATTCATGTGCACATTAATTTTTGAAAATATATTTATGCTGGACTAAGAATAAACATAAGGTTTATTCATTAAGTAATATTACCACATTAAGATTAATTCTTAAGAAACTAAATACATCGTGATACATGGATGATAATACTCGCTCTTAAAGGACTTATCGCTATGATTCATGTATTTGTCTCTTAAGAAAGTTGTTCGATAAGAATAATTCATGTTATTAAGTTAAACGTATGGACCAAGTGGGAGAATATAATCATTCCTTTTTTTTATTACTATTAATTTTCATTAATTTAGGGAACGTAACCATTCTCATTAAGTTCATAATTTATTTCTTCATTTATTATGATTTAAATACTTTTATTTTTCATTCATTATGAATTAATTATTATTATTAAATCTTTATTCATTATCATTAAAATTCTTAATTATGGGCCAAATGTTACAAAACTTGAATTAATTCTTGAATATTATGAATTTGGTGATAATGAATGTTCTTGATGGGAGAGCATTTATATAAAGGGAGGTTTTAGTTCCTTGGTTCTATCTCTCTTTCAAGTCTTCAGGATTTCATACATCATCTAAAGTGAGAGTTCTGAGCCGAGAAGAGCCAAAATACAGAGAGAAACCACTGTAGAAATTTCTCGACAACAATGGCTAGAGGTACGTAATTTCATTTTCGCATTTAATTTCATCATATTTCTATTATAATGATTAGAAACACATTATAATCTTTATTTTTTTTACAAGAGTTCCCACGAAGGATCGACTCTTCCAGCCCAAGAAGTCGTCATCATCAAGCAATAGCAATGATACCAATAACAGGAGCCACAGTAGTCACGATCATAATTCCCGTCAACGGGATGGGCGAGCCCCTTGACACCCAACGTTGTCCCACCACTCTTAGTTAGAACCGCTATCCCCACTCAAGGGAATGTTATTTTGCGGAGACTTGTGAATGGGTGCGCAAATAAATGGATCTTTTTTATGGGACATATTAATTGGCATTTTTTTCAGATTAAAAAATAAATCTTAAATCCTACTTGTGGAATGATAGTATGGAGGATGGCCATACATTTTCTTGCACTAATTAAAATAAAAACATATATTTAAGAATGCTATTTTGTGCAGACTTGTGAGTGGATCTTTTTTTTAGGGACACGATAGTTAACATTTTATTCTGATTAGAAAAAGACCTAAGGTCCCATTATTTGTGGAATGACAGAATGGCGGATGACAATGCATTTTCTTCCATTCATATTTTTAAGAAGGCTATGTCGTGGAGATTTGTGAGTGGGTACGCAAGTCAAAGGTTCTTTTTAAAGGACAAGTTAATTGACATTTTTATTCGGATTAAAAAAAGACCGTAAGTCCTGCTTGTATAATGATAGTATGGAGGATGACCATACGTACTTAAGTCTTTTTTAAGTACTAATTATGGAGGATGACCATACGCCAATCAAAGTCTTTTTTAAGGGACTTGTTAATTGAAAGAAAGATCGTTTAAGTCCTTAAGTCGTACTTGTGGAATGACAGTATTACATTTTCTTGCATTAATAAAAATACATACATATAAAGAATGCTATTTTGTGGAGAAGTTAGTGGGTGTGCGCTTGACCCATTGATTAATGGACATCTTTTTCTATGGGACATGCTAATTGATATATTATTCAGATTAAAATAAGACCTTAGGTGTCTGTTGTATTGCAGCGATTGACGTGTACTCGACAAGTGAACTTGTCTGTGAGACTCCAAGCCAGTAAAACCCAGGATCTGTCATTATAAATACTCCCATACCTTTCACGGAGGAGGGCGTGCAATCGTAACACATCTTCTTGTAAAGGAGTGCTTCCAAATCGGTGTCTGCAAATGGTGAGAAGCTCAATTCGCCTTCATGCTTGAGTTCTTTCGACTGCAAATATTATACATAGCAGCAATATCATATGATAATGTCGATTATATTTGGTGGTGCTGACGCATTCATGCACGCAAACAGGGTAAAGTTGTCAAGGAGGGGCCGTGGGGTGGGAACACAGGGAAGCCGTTCGATACAGGTCCTGTTGATCGCTTTATCAAGGTCAAGATTTACTATGGAGATGCAATATATGGGTTGGAATTAACCTTCGTCAAGGATGATAGAACCCAAACCATGCTTATTGGAGAGAAAAAGGGCGCATCCGTAGAGGTATACATATTTTATTAACATCAATGAACTCGCATGTACATGTACAAATTTTCTTGTGTTTCTATGCATGTTAGAATAAAAACACATCACTCTTCTAGGAAAACCATCTTATATCTAATTGCTATTTTCTGAGAACAGATAAAGCATTAGAAGAGTTCCAAATTCTTATTCTTTTTCCACTGGATTTCATTTCTAACTGAGCCAATGATCGCTTGTAGATTACCCTCGGTGAGGATGAACACTTCACTTCCATCTCGGGATACTTCAAATCAGAAACCGATGTTTACATATCACAACTTACTCTTACGACCGATATGGACAGCAGTATCAGTGCTGGCAAAAAGACGGGCAAGGCTTTCTGTCTCACTTTAGAGAAGGGAGATCACATTTCGGGCTTCTTTGGACTTCATCATCCGAATCTCGCCTTGGATGCCATTGGAGTGTACTGCTCGTTGGCTGATTCCTAGATATGGATGCACTAGTCCGTAGAGAGTTGCTGCTACACATATGCTACACTAAATAAGGAGCAGCAGTTGTCGTTATCATCGTCCTTATTGTTGTTGTCGTCGTCATTATCGTGCTTGATGTTCTTATCCTCTCAGTGTTCTTAAATTAATGATAAACTACTTGTGGGTTTACTATGATAGGCTTGGACAAAAATCATCCAGTGTATTGTTATCTGATTCATCAAGTGAAAAGGGAACGAGAAAGAGCAATAAAAAAACGAAAGAATGCGCAGGCAACTATACGAAACATATAAAACTATGTTCTCAAATTGTATATAAACCGTTAAATCAGTTCGAAGTCAAAACTTTGCCGACACCGAGTGAATCCACTCCTTTTTGGAGTATAAGCCAAAAATTAAGTCCTTTTTGAAGTCATTTGAGTGGATTCACAGTGAATCCACTCCTTTTTGGCTTAATTTTTGAAGTCAAAACTTTGCCGACACCAAGTGAATCCACTCCTCGGACTCGGCGAACGAGGTCTTGAAAGGCCTCGGATGTCACAGGCGGCGGGCCGATCTGTCACGGACAAAATTGTAAACGGCTTGTTCGGTATAATGCTTGTGCTTGTCCGTGTCCCTTTTGGTTGGTTGTCATAGTTGTAAAGCTTGTAAGGGCTTGCAAAGGCAAATGCCCTATTTGAGTGATTTGACAACCGTTGCCGATGGCTTGTGACATAAAAATGCAGCGTTTCGAGGAATACTTGTAATAGAATCTCGGTCCTGTAGTGGACCAATTTTATACCTTTGTTGTGCATTAAGCTGCACGCTTGTAATATCCATGGTTGGAATGTGCATCGGCTATAAAGTGTATGCTACAAAGAGTGACTTGCGGATCCCGATGGGAGCGCTTTCTCATCCGTCTTCTCTTTCGTTGGTCCTAAGGGATTGTAGGAGATTTACGGAAGGTGACCTTTGTGGTGATCGCATTGGTGCCCAGATGGCATCGAACTCCTGAAGTCTATCTTTCGATTGGTATCGAGCGGGAATACTTACAAAGGCTTAGCATCAACACGTGACCTAGCGAGGCACCACGAGTACAACAAGCTAAGAAGAATTGCGGAGCGTCACAAAGTCGGGATGGCGAGTTCGAGCGATGGCTAAGCGTTAACACCCAAACTTGGCGGTGCTCAAAGCAAGTGGAGTGCTTGGCAAAGATGAACGAGTGACCGCTTGCGGAGTGGGTTGTTCAATGATCGAAAGAGTTGTGCAAAGCTTGGAGAGGTGAGGAGTTGCAAACTCAAGGAATTCGATACTCATGCAAGGGCTTGCATGCGATGGGATCATTGTGGCCATCCCAAAGCGGCACCGAAGGTCGGTGCCATGGAGCATTGAAACTTTCTCTTCGACATGTGCAGGATACTTTTTAAGATGCTTGAAGTGTGCGAGTTCGATGTTGCTAGACCAGAGGAGTGCTTGCTGGTGTATTGGTGAAGTATCACAATCTAGCAAGTGCATTTGCAATGGCAATAAATTGGCACGCTTTGTTAGATGTTGGCATGAAAAGTAGTCCAAGGGATAGTGGTCTCCAAAACTTCCTAAGGAAGGATAAGAAGAGAAGTTGCTCCAAGCGGAGCAGATATCGAGAGGATAAGTCTCGGAGGGAGAATTATGTGCAATGAATGTCGGTTGAGGAGTACCTCAAGACAAAGCTCGATGGATCGAGTGAGCGCGAGGAGTTGTCGCATGATCTCGTAAGTGGTGATGCGTTGGTCACCACCCAGCGAGATTAAGTGGGGAAAACCAGGCAACATAAAGTGAAGGCACACTTGGGCCGATAGTAAGATCGGACTCAACAGATCCCCATGAGAATGGTGGGCGCAAGGGCCACCATCGAGCAAATCGAGAAGCAAAGCAACTTGGGGTAACTTGGTGAAGTACCCAAGCTGCATGAAGGGAGTTGGTTTAGAAGATGGAATATGGAGCGGAGGCTTGGAGCTTTCCTAGGCGGAGAGTTGAGGACATGGACTCTTGCAAGGTGGAATCGGATCATGTCGTTCCATGGGTTTCATATTCAGATGGAGCCGACTCATCTTGCATGGTGCCAAAGACAAAGGAGCTTTGAGGCACATGCACCTTATCTCGATGAAGCATTTGGTGGAGATTCTAAAGCGACGCGATTTCTCTTTGAGAGCAAAGTTGGTGTCAAAAGCCTTGACACGGGGCAAGAGGATCAGAGGCGAGTACTCTTGAAGAATATGATGTTGTCATTCGAGTTGCCATTAACTAAAACAATATTGTCTTTGGTAGGGCAAAGTCCGGGAATAATGATGCATCTATTTCAAGCAAGTCGGGGACTTGAAGAAGCTGCTAGGCGATGGACTATCCTAGAGCTAGACTTCGTCCAAGTGTGACCGAAAAAATCGAAGGTCGATTGCCAAAGAAGCGATCGAATCGAAGGCTGGCGAAGGCCTCCACACATGGAGATATCAAATTCGAGTTCATACCACGAGGATCGAATGCAAGTCACCAGGAGGCGACATAATGCAGGGGTTGGGGTGGAATGGTTCGTGGCAAGGCGACACAAGAGTGTATCCGTGAGGACATGGTCATCTGGAAGTATGGCCGGGAGGCGCATTAGGAGCTCACGTCGGTGAACAACATGACGGCAAGAAGAGCTATGGATTCAAGCGGTGAATGCCATGGTAGATGAGGCGGGTCTTAGTGCGTAACGAATGTTGCATTGAATGGAAGCCTTGGTCACTTATGGTGTGCACTATCGAGGAAGAAGTTCGAGATGCAAGTACCAGAGAGTCCCATGGTGGGGACCTCGATCATGCAGAGGTATGATCGGGCTTTGAAAAGTGGAACTACTTGAGCTCACATTCGCTTAAGGGAGGCAAGTCGAGGAGGACAAGGCCGAGTAAGCGAACATTGCTCCAATGAAGCTAAGGAGAAGCAGAAATGGTGCAAGTCCTACAACATGAGTGGCGGTGGCCATACATGGGAGTTGTAGTCTGTTTTTCCGGTGACTAAGTGGGCGCTTTCGAGAGAAAAGGTGTGGCGGTGGTCAAAATAGGCGAGGAAGCAATGAGCGAGTCCAAGGATTCGGCTACCCAAGATCAATCATCGGTAGATTGAAGGTGAACTCGGAGGAGTGTCACAATTACGCAGGCGGATCTACCGATCACGAAGAAGGGATGTCAGATGCGAGACAGATGGATAGTAGTGCCATGGGCGTCGCGATGCCATAGTCGCGAAGCGGGACTTCCGGAGTCATCAATCCCTTGCTCTCTTAGAGGAGTGCACTTGATCGTGATATGAGCCGTGGAGGAGGAGAATGCTTTGGCAAACTCCATGTACCAAGACAAGGTGAAAGGCGAAGACGAGAGAACCGTAAGACCAGTGTCATCGGACTTTCCATCAAGATAGCCGTGAGTGAAGGACTTGGTCTATGTAAGAGTGCATGACCAAGGATCGATGGGGCATAAAGACGATGCGTCTTCCTTTTTACTTGAGGCCTTCGGCAGCGAAATGATGGAGAAGCGGTACAATCCCAAAGGCGACCAAATCTTATCGGAGACTTACTCCAAGTTGGAGTGATAACTTCTTGCATTCGAAGTTCAATGGCAATGAGAAGGTGAATCACATGACCCAAGAAGGATTGCAAACACTTCAAGTGCTTTGGAAGTGTGAGCTAAGAGCGGTGAAGTCTAGTACTTGCCCATCGAAGTACAACCTCGAGAAGGCGGGCGAAGTCAAGTAACCTTTGCCTTCTCAATTCCCAAGAGAATGGGTGAAAAGGAGTTTCTCTCTCTTAGTTATCCAATGCAGAGGAGCTCGATTGAAGACCCTTCGAAGACAACTAAGTGGAAGAAGATTTGATGGGCAAATTTTGCGGAGGAAGGACTCTGAAAATTTTAAAGGTTGAGGCGATGCTCGTTAAAGCTCCAACAAGCATCTATCGATTCAAGAGACAAGAAGAATTTGAAATCGGGCGCATATCAATGATGGTCTTTTACCTTCATAGGGATGAATCCGCAAAGAGCGAGCAAGGATCGACAACTCGCCAACCCCACACCAAAGTCGAGTCATTGGCGAGTTGAAGCGGCATGGCGGATTAAAGTTCGACGACTCAACAACAACAACCGGAGAACAAATGGGAGCCAAGAGGCATCGAAAAGCAAACTAGTCGAAGATCCAACAAAGAAAAGAAGTTGCCCATGAAAGGCCGACGAGGGCGTCGAAAGAATAAGTGGGGAGAATGTCACGGACAAAATTGTAAAGGCTTGTTCGGTGTAATGCTTGTGCTTGTCGTGTCCCTTTTGGTTGGTTGTCACTTGTAAAGCTTGTAAAGGGCTTGCCAAAGGCAAAATGCCCTATTTGAGTGAGTTTCACCACCCATTGTAGGCTTGTACATAAAGTATGCATCGAGGAAATACTTGTAATAAATTCGGTCTGTAGTGGACCAATTTTATACCTTTGTTGTAGCTGTTTCGAGCTTGTAATATCCATGGTTGGAATGTGCATCGGCTATAAAGTGTTTGCTAAAAGAGTGGCACGGATCCGTGTGAAGCACTTTCGTCCGATCTTCTCTTTCGTTGGTCCTAAGGGATTGTAGGAGATTTCGGGGAGGCTGACCTTTGCGGTGATACGCATTGGTGCCGCACGGTTTAGGCAAAACCAACTAAGTCCATGACAGATCGGAGCCTCTTAAGGGGGCGACAGGCCTGGGTCATTGAACAACCACCAGTAATGCTCTGAAGTTGTGGCGGGGTCTTCGGTTCGAATCCCATCACGCGGGGGGTCATTCCCAAGAGTCCTGATCGGGCGCGACTCTCCTAGCGCAGGCTCTTCTGGGGCAATTTGTTGATCTCTTGGCATCGGCCCTCCTTCTAGCATTATTCTGTTAGTGTACACAACTTTATGCCATGGCCTTAGGGCCGAAGCGGCTTGGTTCGGGTCCGGATGCACAAGGATCGCCTTGGTCGCCCTCCGGGCAGGAAGCCGACGTGGGATCGGGCGAAGTTGATTATCCGCTCACCTAGGATCGGTTCCTCCTCTTGGTGGCCAGCTTACAGCGTGCTCTCCGCTTCCTGCACACAGGTCAAGTCGGGAAAGCTCCCCCCGACCCCTCCGACGGTTAAGTTAGTTAACGATCTCTTCTTTTGAAGGGAAGATGCCTCCTTTTTCCTGAGCGTGAGGGGTTTATATAAGGAGGGGGGTTTTGACCTTGTCGTTTAATCAAAGACGCAGTGTCGATCGATGGCGTTAGCCACTAGGTGGAGGACCGATTCTCTAAGGGTGATGGCGTGCCTCGATTTGGGTTTGCGATTAGGTTGTGAAAAGAGTCAACCGCGTCATCACTTAGCCAGGCACATTAGTGGAGACATCACACAGGGACGGGCGACGTTAGTATACATCCCATCATCATTATTACCCCCATCAGGAGGCTATAACATTTCGGTTGAGTTTGAGCTTATGGCTACTCAACAAGGTTGGGGTATAGTCGCATCATTTCTTTTATCGCTTTATCGATGTGTCGAAGGTGGGACTTAGTTTCCCCCGTCATCATTTTTTATTTGAGGCCTTCTGCTGCAAGTTTTCATTTGCCTAGATGGCATCAAACTCTCAATGCTATCTTTCGATGTTAGTCGGGGAATACGAAAGGTTTTGCATCACCCCGACGCTGACTCTATTGTTGGCGTGCTATAGCGTTGGAGGCAAAAGCTTACCCGCCCCTATGGTTGCAAAGTCAAAGGGGATTCGACTTTAAATAAGGGATGGTAGAAGAGTTTTTTCTTTGTTTAATCAAAGAACGAGTGGTCGATCAACTTGGGTTAGTCTACTAGGAAGTTTTCTAACGTCGCTCCAAGATTGCATAGGTTGTAAAAAGAGAAATTCTGTCAAATCGCTCTTGCCTTATCTAAGCCCACCGCCATCCTCTAGATTAAAGCAGTGGCTCATTGTGGCAGTCCTCATCTCTATGCACTGGGGTATGGTATCAAAATCATTCCTCTTTTATCCTTTAGTAGTCGAGGCTAACCCTGCATTTTGTTTACATACATGGATCTCCAAGCCAATAACATTCAAGCAAATGTCGGAGGTGGTATGAAAAACAAACTCGTGGTGTCACACCTATCTTCCCATGATTGTCGAGAACCTATAAAGCTAGAAGAGCACTATCGCCCCCCTCGGAGGCTCGAACCTCTTCAGGCCCCAGGGTTGGACAAAAGCAACCCGCCTACTCCGAGTCAACGTCGGCGAGGAGATAGTTGCTACCAACAGCGATGGATGGGGCGCCTCTCGTCTAAACAAAGAGGGAGTTGTAACCGAGAAGAGCCAAAATATTAAGAAAAATTATTGTAAAAATTTCTCGACAACAATTTTGTTGCCGCATTTGGTTTCATCGTGTTTCTATTATAGTGATTAGAAACATATTATGATCTTTAGTTTTTCTTACATTTGGTATCAGAGATTGATTAACCTTTGCCTTGATATAAAAAAAGGTTTTTATTTTATACCTTGAATATGACTTAATTTCGATTTCCCCTTTGAAACTTTAAATGCATTCAGTGTTGAAAATCATGAAGATATAAAATTTTTAATATTTTGATAAAATAAAACATTCATTATCGTTTAAAATTGCTCATATGTTATATGAACAAATGATCATATAAATTTGTGCTTATGAGCTAATTTTATTTAAAAATGTTTAGTGATCTATATAATCTTAATTAATTAGGGACTAGCCAAAGCATCCTTAATTGATTAAAATTATATATAAAGTTGAAATAAGGATCACATAAGAAATTAGACATAATATTGTGATTGATTATATTTAATATAATAATTATTATCCCATAGGATCTTTTATTATATTTATATAATTAATCAGGATAAAATGTCAGATTATTTTCATAATTTACCCATAGGGATTATGAATTGGTATAAAATTTGATAGTTTTATCATAAAGACCATTTGAATCTATTTGAATTAAAAAGTTAACCGACAGGCAATTTTTATGTCATGAGATTCAAATTTTGGCATGTTTCACATTGGTAAAGCATGCAATTTAGACTATTAAGCCTCAAATTCTGACATAAGCATTTTGGATTTTATGCAGTTTCTTAAACTATTAATTTCTCTGATATCCGATGTGACTTTCCCGAACTTAGGGATGATAACTATAAGATTTGAAAAGAGAGAATTCTCCTCCATCTAGGATGGATGGACATTGATTATGCTATTAGGAAAAATGAACCACCTGCGATCACTAATACCAGTACTCCAATTGAAGTCGTGCTATATGAGCGTTGGGAGCGATCCAATCGGCTCAGCGTGATGTTTATCAAGACTAAAATAACAGCTGGTATACGTGGTTCTGTTGAGCAGCATGAGAATGTCCAAGACTTGCTACAAGCTATCGATGAGCAATTCATCACTTCAGAAAAGGCATTAGCAAGTGCCCTAATAATGAAATTGTCATTCCTTAGACTTACCAACATAAAATGTATATGCGAGCATATAATGCAAATGCGAGATATTACGGCTCAACTTAAGAAACTTGAGGTTGATATGTCAAAATCTTTCTTCAAGAACATGGGATTATTCACCAATACACCATGCTTGGTTCTTTGGACCAAAATGGTATTGCAGAAAGAAGAAACCAAACATTATTAGATATGGTGCAGAGTATACTTAACAACTCCAATCTTCCTAAATTCTTGTGGATTGAAATACTAATGATGGTTGTGTATATATTAAATCGAGTTCCAACCAAGGCTGTCCAAAAGACACCATTTGAATTATGGAAACGTTGGAAACCGAGTTTGTGACATATGCGCATTTGGGGATGTTCGTCTGAGGTCAGGATATATAATCCACAAGAGATGAAATTGGACCCGAGGACTATTAGTGGGTATTTTATTGCATATGCTGAAAAGTCTAAAGATTACAAGTTTTATTGTCCATCCCATACAACTAGGATTATGGAATCAAGAAATTCTAAGTTTCTTGAGGATGACATGATCAGTATGAGTGATCAGTTCAGGAACATAGTTTCTGCACATCATCATATAGAATCTCAACCTTCCACATCAAATGATAGATTGGTTATAGTTCATAGCACTCCTTAAGTACAAACTGGTTTTGAACAACCAATCATTGGGATTCCACAAGTTGCTGATAATATTCTAATAGATCAACCAGTTCAAGAATTACAATAAACTCCGGAACAATTAGTTGATCCATAAGTTCCTCAAGGAAACATTGGTACAACATTAAGAAGATCTACTAGAAATAAAAGATCAGCAATTCCTAGTGATTATGTTGTACATCTACAAGAATCTAACTATAATATTAGAGATGAAAATGATCCTGAAACATTTTCACAAGTCATGAGTTGCAATGAGTTAGAATTATGGTACAATGCCATGAAGGAGGATATAAATTCTATGAAGAGCAACGGAGTCTGGGATCTTGTAGAGTTGCCTAATGGAGTAAAGGCTATCGGTTGCAAATGGGTCTTTAAGACCAAGAAAGATTCATTAGGCAACATTGAGAGATACAAGACAAGACTTGTTGCAAAAGGATTTACTCAAAAAGAGAGAATCGATTATACGGAGACATTTTCTCCTATATCTAAGAAAGATTCTCTTCGTATCATTTTGGCATTGGTTGCTCATTTTGACCTTAAGTTACAACAAATGGATGTGAAAATGGTATCTCTTAATGGAGATCTAAAGGAGGAGGTTTATATGAAACAACCTGAATGTTTCTCCTTTAGTGTTGGTGAGCAATTGGTTTGTAAGCTTAAAAAATCTATATACGATTTAAAACAAGCCTCCTGCCAATGGCATTTTAAATTTCATGGAGTGATTTCTTCATTCGGATTTGTTAAAAATTTCATAGATCAATGTATATACCAGAAGGTCAGTGGGAGTAAAATATGTTTTCTTGTTTTATATATAGATGATATTTTGCTTGCAACCAATGATAAGGGTTTGCTACAAGAGGTGAAATAATTCCTTTTTAAAAACTTTGATATGAAGAATATGGGTGAAGCATCTTATGTCATTGGCATTAAGATCCATAGAAATAGACCTCGAGATATTTTAGGTCTGTCACAAGAAACCTATATCAATAAGCTTTAGAAAGATTTCGGATGAAGGATTGTTCACCAAGTGTTATTCCCATTGTGAAAGGCGATAGGTTCAATTTGAACCAATGCTCGAAGAATAACCTTGAGAGAGAATCAATGAAAAACATCTCATATGCTTCTATCGTAGGAAGCCTTATGTATGCCCAGGTTTGTACTAGACATGATATTGCATTTGCTGTGGGGATGCTAGGTCGATATCAGAGTAATCCAGGTATGGACCATTGGAGAGCTGTAAAGAAAATGATGAGGTATCTTCAAGGAATCAAAGATTACATGCTTATGTATAGACATACAGACAATTTGGATGTGATTGACTACTCAGATTCAGACTTCGTCGATTGTGTTGATTCTCGTAAATCAACATCAGAATATATATTTATGATGGCTGGTGGGGCTATTTCTTGTAAAAGTGTCAAGCAAACCTTGACGACTACTTCTACCATAGAAGTTGAGTTTGTCTCCTGTTTTGAGGCTACTTCATATGGTGTATGGCTTAAGAGGTTCATTTCAGGGCATAGAATTATGGATTCTATTTCTAGGCAATTAAGATTTTTCTACGATAATTCAGCTGCTGTCTTTATGGCTAAGAACAATAAGAGTGGAAGTCGAAGTAAACACATCGACATTAAGTATTTAGCCATAAGAGAACATGTAAAAGAAAAAAAAGTGGTCATTGAGCACATTAACACTGAATTGATGATTACTGATCCTTTGACTAAAGGTGTGCCACCTCTGAAATTCAAGGATCATGTAGAGAAAATGGGACTTGGTTCTACTTTGTAATTGTATTGAAACTCTTATATACATTGTGATATTTTCTCATTCATGTGCATATTAATTTGAGAAAATATATTTATGCTGGACCAAGAATAAACATAAGGTTTATTCATTAAGTAATATTACCACATTAAGATTAATTCTTAAGAAACTAAATACATCGTGATACATGGATGATAATACTTGTTCTTAGAGGACTTATTGCTATGATTCATGTATTTGTCTCTTAAGAAAGTTGTTCGATAAAATTAATTCAAGTTATTAAGTTAAACGTATAGACCAAGTTGGAGAATGTAATCATTCTTTTTTTATTACTATTAATTTTCATTGATTTAGAGAATGTAACCGTTCTCGTTAAGTTCATAAATCATTTCTTCATTTATTATGATTTAAATATTTTAGTTTTTCATTCATTATGAATTAATAATTATTATTAAATCTTTATTCATTATTATTAAAATTCTTAATTATGATCCAAATATTACAAAACTTGAATTAATTTTTGAACGTTATGAATTTGGTGGTAACGAATGTTCTTGATGGGAGAACATCTATATAAAGGGAGGTTTTGATCCCTTGGCTCTATCTCTCTTTTAAGTCTTCAGGATTTTTTACACCATCTAAAGTGATTGTTCTGAGCCGAGAAGAGCCAAATACTAAGAGAAACCATTATAAAAATTTCTCGACAACAATGACTAAAGGTACACAATTTCGTTTTCGCATTTAGTTTCATCGTGTTTCTATTATAGTGATTAGAAACACATTATGATCTTTAGTTTCTTTTACAGGAGTTCGCAAGAAGAATCTACTCTTCCTGCCCTAGGAGTAGTCGTCAGCGGGATGGGCGGACCCCATAACACCCCATGTTGTCACACCACCGTTAGTCAGAATCGTCATCCCCACCCAAGGGAATGTTATTTTGCGGAGACTTGTGAATGGGTGCGCAAATCGATCGATCTTTTTTATGGGACATATTAATTGGTATTTTATTCAGATTAAAAAAATAAATCTTAAATCCTACTTGTGGAATGATAGTATGGAGGATGGCCATACATTTTCTTGCACTAATTAAAATACAGACATATATTTAAGAATGCTATTTTGTGCAGACTTGTGAGTGGATCCTTTTTTTAGGGACATGATAGTTAACATTTTATTCTGATTAGAAAAAGACCTAAGGTCCCATTATTTGTGGAATGACAGAATGGCGGATGACAATGCATTTTCTTCCATTAATATTTTTAAGAAGGCTATGTCGTGGAGATTTGTGATTGGGTACGCAAGTCAAAGGTTCTTTTTAAAGGACAAGTTAATTGACATTTTTATTCGGATTAAAAAAAGACCGTAAGTCCTGCTTGTATTGAGGGCCAACAGTCCCTTCGAAAGATGGATTCAAGAGTTCTCCTGCACTGCAGATCTATTTGATCAACAGAAGTCACTGATGCAAATGAGTTTCTTTTTCTGTTTTGTTTTGCCAGGGGCTGTCTCTTGTTCTATCTAATGAAGATCTTGACTGGGGTATCATTAACCTCAAAAACATAAGTTATTAGGAAAGAAAATAATATATTTATAAGTTATAATATTCGACAAGTGAAAACAGGATCTAACTCAAATTGAGAGGTCACTGCACAATCATCAATTAAATACTGAGAAAAAAAAAGATAGAGTCAGGACTGGAACACACAATCTAGTTTGATATTATAAAAGCAAATGACAATCAGATATTGCAAAATAGAAAAAAAAAAAAAACACATGATGTTGACAATAATAGTTAAAAAGGTATACATTTCGATAGAACAATGATTGAAAGGATTATGATTGTTGTATCCTTTTGTAATGCTGTAGTTCCTAGATTAACTTAGAGCTTTAGGTTCTCTTTCTTGAAATTAAAGAAAGAAAATGTGCCCTTCTTGTGGCGACATGTTAACCAATACGAGCTGGTCGTACAAATTGACGCTAGTTACATTTAGATTATAAAAAGACCCTAAATCCTACTTGTTCAACATCAACCATATATAAATAAATGCCCCCATCATCTCCTATCTTCCGATCAAATAGGTGAATACAAAGCATCAGCATCGGTATATAAAAATGGTGAGAGGGTCAATTCTTCCCTATGCATGATTTCTTTTCTCCCACTCTATATTATAAATATATTGATGTGATGCAAGCAGGTCAAAGCGATCAAGGCCGGGCCGTGGGGTGGGAACGGAGGGATTTCGTGGGATACGGGAATCGTTGACAGCTTCATCAAATTCAAGGTTTATTATGGAGATGAGATCGATGGATTGGACATAACCTACATCCAGAATCGGACTATTAAAACCCTCAGAGTCGGAGGGCCTCCCTCCGTATCCAACGAGGTACCTCTCCGTATATATAGTATATGGAGTGGATCTCTGTGCTGCAGAATTGTTTCTTGAAGGACAATGCAAAGTTAGATGACTATTCTGCGGTATGGTATTTCTAACTTAATCTTTGATTGCTTTTCTTGAATGACAGATCATTCCTGACATTAAGGAAATTAGTGCTGTCGTATTATTGAATGACGAATACTTCGACTGCGTGTGTGAATACTTTATGACAATAAGGAAGTATGATGCCCAAGTGCTGTCGTATTATTGAAGCATTGCTGTCATAACTATACTTGGGAAAATAACTAGCAGCAGTTGTTGTTGCATTCATCGTGGTTTATTCTTCTTTTTATTTCTTCTTTTGTCCTCATATACTATACCAGTTTTGAAGGACAATTTGTTTATACTAAAATCATCTTCCTTTTCATTTCACGAAGTGAAGAGCGAATGCCAACAGAATAAAGAATTCTTTTATGCTAAACAATTGAGGTGAAGCCGAACACGATGGCCAAAGTCGGAATCTTGCTCGTGTAGAGAGATGTTAAAGGATACGTGTGCTATTCGTCGCTGTGAGCATGCATGCATACGTGCTATCATCACCAATGCTAACTTCACTAAATTGACTCAACCCTAATGAGTAGAAGTGTTTTTGTTTATATATAAGATAAATAATAAAGGTGAGATTATAACTCAGAATCTATAAACTATCAAAGAATTTATCAGTTAACTTCTCGATGATTAAAGGCAATATAAACCTTAGCCATGGCCGCCGCCGCCGTTAATGCAGGCATTTGGAGTCGTCGGACGCGAAGACGTCGGTGATCTCTAAGCCTTCTGCGAACTGAACATCCTCGTTTGCTTACGGTGAGAGGCTGATCACCTCCGAGTTTTACTTCGGGAAGAGTATAGTTATACCACTGCATAGGACCCATTGATCGAATCTAAAAAATCGATAAATACATCATTGATTAGTTCGATTCATTAATTATAATATTTAAGCTTGAAAGTATTGAAACGTTGTACATCTTTGTTTGATATCAAAGACATTTATTTTTTTAAAAAAAATTAAGTCTTTTTATCAAAGATCAAACAGAGAAACCTATTACGGTCAAATCAACCTTTTGTGATAAGTACTCTTGTACTATTTCCCTTGGGCAATTTTCGTAGAAATATCTATATTTTATATATTTTATTATCGATATCTCTCATTTTATTTTTTTAGATAGTACCTTTAATTTTAAAATATCTAAATTATCTCTCAAATTTTTTTTGCCTAATAGTGTTTTGAACTTTCATAATATTTTTGGCATGTTACAATGTTTTGATCATTATAATAAAAATATTTATATTTAAAAATATTATAAATGATCTAAATAGACTCATAATCTTAATCAAACTAATTATGAGTAAAAAAATATGAAATTGTAATATTTTATGAGCAATGACAATAGAAAAGACATGATATAATGCCACTTATAATATTTTTCAATGATGTTTATAGTGTTTTCAATAAATCAATATAACACTATAAATGAGCAAAATAAAAATATTATAATAGTTAAAAATAATAAAACATGAGTAAAAAATTTGATGGAAAATTATTTAAGGTATTTTTTAAATAAAGGGTATTGCTTATAAAAAAGATACCTTTTTGAAAAAAAAAATTAAAATATAAATGATTTGCTTGCTATTCCAAGTCTAACATTAAACTTGTGAGTTTCAAAATTATCAAAAAAAAAAAAAAAAGCCCCAAGATGTCCCAAAAATAAAATTTCTAAATTTATTATATTATATATATATATAAAGAGAGAGAAAGAGAGAGAGAGAGAGAGAGAGAGAGAGAGAGAGAGAGAGAGAGAGAGAGAGAGAGAGAGAGAGAGATAGAGAGAGAGAGAAAAAACACAACATTAGAAGATTTATTTATTTAAAAAGAGTTACGAAGACCATCAAAGATAACCTAAGAAATTACATACAAAAGTCAGTATGCACATTGACACGATGATTTGCATGATGATTGATGATTCTGAACCCTCTCCTAGCTTACATACACTTATGTTTTGAGATTCAAAATGTATGATCAAAAGTGTGGTTGGATTTTCGTCACCTCTTTCAATTCATCTATCATAATCTTACACCTATAAAAAGGAAAGTTTCCAACGAAATCCAGCGTAAACAAGAGATTTTTAGACTGGATTAATCTAGTTTTCTTAAGGGGCTGAAGTACAATTATAAGATTTCGATTAGCCTTTTGATTTGGGAACTCAAGATAAGTTTCATTTAAGGTGTCAACAGTGATTATTGGATGATTTTGCTATCTCATGATAGATTATGCAATCACACTATTGCTCTTTGAGCGATAACCAAATATTTGATCATTAATGTAATTTTCTTACTTTCCATTTCATTTCATTTTGTTAACGTCGCTCAAAGAGCAATAGCGTTAACGTCGATCGTATTGTTAACTCATAGATTACCATGATAACCTAATCCCTTTGAACTACTTGAGCACAACTTAATTTCCAACATCGCTCTGAGGTTGCACGGGTTGGACAAAAAGTAATTTTGTCGAATTGTTCTCGCCCTGTCCGAGTCCACCTCCATCCTCTAGATTAACAAATAGTTGCTCATTCAGACGGGCCTCAACTTTGTGCCTCGAAGCAAGATGTCGGAATCTTCTCTCTTTTGTCCATTGGCAGTTGAGGCTAACTCTATTTTTCTTTTACAAACATGGATCTATAAGATAACATCCTTCAAGCAAATGCCATAATGAAAAACAAAATAGTCGTGTCACACCCATCTTCCCGTGCGTGTAAGTCGGGTGGGAGCTTTGCAGCCTAGTCTTGGAAGCCCAGATCTCTTCCGGCCAATATTATGGAAACAAGCACCCGGCCGCCTCTAAGTCAACGTCAGCAAGGAGATGAGGTCCCACCACCAGCGGATGGGGCTCCTCCCATCTCGACCAGGAGGGCGGGCATCCCCCGAGAAGGGCCGACGCTTCCATCTCCAGGGTGAGTCGGCATGAAGAACACCGCTAGCAACAGCAATAACAACAATAGGAGCAACAAGAGTCACGGTCGCAATCCCCGTCGAGGGATCGGAGGCCGCCCCTCGGCAGCCAATGTCGCCCCACCACCGTCGGTCACAGTTGCAATCCCCACCAAAGGGAATGCTATTTTGTGGAGACTTCGAGTGGGTACGCAAATCAAGCGCCTGCTTTTGGGGACATGTTGATCAAAGTTTTATTCTCATTAAAAAAACAAAAACCTTAAGTCAAACTTTTGGAATGATAGTATGGAGGATAATCATCCATTTTCTTGCGTTAATTAAAATATATACATATATTTAAGAATGCTATTTTGTAAAGATTTGTGAGTGGGTATGTAAACCAAAAATGTTTTTTGACATTTTATTCAGATTAAAAAAAGACCTGTCCCATACTTGTGTAATGATGGTACGGAGGATGACCACATGATTTCTTACCTTAATTAAAACAAATAAATATATTTAAGAATGCTAGAGATTTGTGATTTACGCGAATCAAAGTCCTTTTAAGGGACATGTTAATTAACATTTTATTCCCATTAAAAAAGACCTTAAGTCCTGCTTGTCCTACTTGACGTGATTGTATAGAGAGAGGATGACTATATATTTTCTTGCATCAATTAAAATACATACATATTTAAGAATGCTATTTCGTGGAGAAGTTAGACACCCATTGATTAATGGACATCTTTTTCTACGGGACATGCTAATTGATATATTATCCAGATTAAAATAAGACCTTAGGTGTCTGTTGTATTGCAGCGATTGACGTGTACTCGACAAGTGAACTTGACTGTGAGACTCCAAGCCATAAAGAAACCCAGGACTGTCATTATAAATACTCCCGTACCTTCCCACGGAGGAGGGCGTGCAATCGCAACACATCTTCTTGTAAAGGAGTGCTTCCAAATCGGTGTCTGCAAATGGTGAGAAGCTCAATTCGCCTTCATGCTTGAGTTCTTTCGACTGCAAATATTATACATAGCAGCAATTTCATATGATAATGCCGATTATATTTGGTGGTGTTGACGCATTCATGCACGCAAACAGGGTAGAGTTGTCAAGGAGGGACAATGGGGTGGGAACGCAGGGAAGCCGTTCGATACAGGTCCTGTTGATTGCGCTATCAACGTCAAGATTTACCATGAAGATGTAGTACGTGGGTTGAAATTAACCTTCAAGGATGGTAAAACCCCACCATTGCTTATTGGAAGGGAAACGCCCGCATTCGTAGAGGTATACATATTTTATTAACATCTATGAACTCGCATGTACATGCACATATTTTCTTGTGTTTCTATGCATGTTAGAATGAAAACACATCACTCTTCTAGGAAAACCATCTTATAACTAATTGTTATTTTCTGAGAACAGATAAAGCATTAGAAGAGTTCCAAATTCTTATTCTTTTTCCACTGGATTTCATTTCTAACTGAGACAATGATCGCTTGTAGATTACCCTCGGTGAGGATGAACACTTCACTTCCATCTCGGGATACTTCAAATCAGAAACCGATGTTTACATATCACAACTTACTCTTACGACCGATATGGACAACAGTATAAGTGCTGGCAAAAAGACGGGCAAGGATTTCTGTCTCACTTTAGAGAAAGGAGATCACATTGTGGGCTTCTTTGGACTTTATCAACCGAATCTCACCGTGGATGCCATTGGAGTGTACTGCTCGTTGGCTGATTCCTAGATATGGATGCACTAGTCCGTAAAGGGTTGCTGCTACACATATGCTACACTAAATAAGGAGCAGCAGTTGTCGTTATCATCGTCCTTATTGTTGTTGTCGTCGTCATTATCGTCCTTGATGTTCTTATCCTCTCGGTGTTCTTAAATAAATGATAAACTACTTGTGGGTTTACTATGATGTGTTTGGACAAAAATCATCCGGTGTATTGTTATCTGATTCATCAAGTGAAAAGGGAACGAGAAATAGCAATAAAAAGAAGAAAGAATAGAAGGAACAAGAAAGAGCAACTAAAAAGAAAGAATGTGCAGGTAACAACGAGGAACATCTAAATCTATGTACTCAAATTGTATATAAACCGTTAAGTAAGATCTTGATTGTCCGAACTGATTTGAAATCAACGGAGGTCTTTTCTTCAAGTCAGTGCCAAGTCAAACTTTGCGGACACCGAGTGAAGCCACACCTTTTTGGCTATTTGGGTGAATCACGTTGTTGTGGCTATCTACGAGCCGATCCAGCGTTATTCATTGTTGTAGTGCTCCATGGGCTGGCTTGGCCTCGTGCGGGTTGTAGCACTCTAAGCGTCGATTCGGCCTCGCATTTTTGTCGGGAATCTGTATGTGCAGATGCATATGAAGTATCATGTGGACCTTGTTGATGGACACCTGACATTAATTGTTTTCTGAAATCTGGGAGGATCTATCTCTTGACATCCTATTGTAATCGCTTAACATCAAGCAGGCGTGACAAGATCTAGGCCTCCACGTATCGGTTGCATGGATCGTGGGGGATTTTGTAACATCGAACTCTAGTTCCAATCATACCTTAATTAAAGCAGGAGGTCACTTTTTTTTTTTTTTTTACTACTATCAATGGAGTGCAGTGAAAAATAGATGATTTTAAAATTATAATATACTAATTTACTAAACAAAATGATAGAATTTTTCCTAGACAGTATTTTTGAAACATGTATATAACTATAATCTCTAAAGAAAAAGAATATATACACATAATATGTCCAAAAATTATATACATAAAATAATCAAAGATCATCATTCATATATACGCTAGCATGGGTTTGCATATGCTTATTTCCCTACCTAATTATTCGGGTGGGATGCTAGTATCCTTAACTCGTAAAATAGAGTTTCCATTGAGTAATCATTCAGTAAGTATAAGTTTTTATAGTTTTATTCAAGTCAACATGCATCATGTCATTTATACAACATTTTAAAATTATTAGCATAAAATATTTAATGGTAAATCGTTCATCCTATGACTTCTTTAGTGAGTATAATCATACAATATAGTATATGCAAAATAAAGAGGTAAAATTGTAAGTCAAAATAATTTAAAATATTTATATTAACATGTAAGAAGCATAGCAAATTTATGAACTTTTATGCTCCGTATCATATTATATATGTAGATTCTCATACAATTCGTCATCATAATATGTACTCCCATAATATATGTCAGAATATTTTTGTGTACTCTTACATCGTACATTATAATATATACATGCATTTTAACATCATATGTTATAATATATATGTACACTCTCATACCATACATCATAATATATATGTGCATTTTCACATCGCATATCATAGCATATATGTGCATTGCATGTCATAATATATTCATCCGCTCCCACACCGCATGTTTCATAGAAAACATTTATACTCTCATACCACACATCATCATATATACATATATATATATATATATATATATATATTATATTTTTATCATAGTTTATATATTTTTATATTTATAATATATATATATATATATTCACATTTAGGTCATGATGATCATATCATGCTTTTTAAAATAAATTATATATATGATAATTTATAGGATTATTATTTTATAA
>JAIWVJ010000073.1:32500-38936 GCA_024322285.1 Musa beccarii
CGAATCAATCAGTGAACTTATTCTCCAATGAGCACCTGCACTGTATCCCTAGTGTCTCCACATGAATAGCTTTGAGACTAGCCACCTCCATTATATGGATGGGTATACAGCACACCAGTCTATCCGGTTATCTCGATGTCTCTCTCGAGTAACCTATGACTAGAATTATTTAGGATTTGTGTTTAAAGATGAATTGATCTCATTATCATGATCTCATCACGATCCGATTACCATCTTATCACTAATTAATATTTTCTGATCCCATCACAGGATACTTCAAAACAATGTTGGGAACCAACATTTTCGTAACATTTTTTTTTAAGGAGCTGAACTTAATTAACTATATCAGAAAATTAACACTCCTAGCATTGGAATGTATCAAAAAGTGCTGTCAAGAGGGTCAATCCCTTCTTAAAAAAAAAATAATAATGACTGAGACTCTCTAACATTCTTGATCAATCAATTGGTTATCTCATTTCCCTCCCTGTATACAGAGGACAGGTTATATACATCAAAACAGTTCAACAGCGCTAAAACGTTCAGTAATATTAACCAAAGTAGGCATTTGATTCTTCTCTTGTGATTAAAACTCGAGTCCCGTACAGTAATAACGTCGTTACGAACGGGGCTCGAGAATGAAACGTTTCCAGATGCATATCCAGTTTCCCAAGAAGACCGTTCCACCACGTGCGCCTCACGTGTGGAAGTAGGATCGGCCTCCTCCGCCACCGCCGATCCCCTTCCCAGCGCCGGCACAAATCTCTTCCAAGAACCACGCCGCTGGACCCTAATCCAAGGTCCGTAAACTTCACCCTCCACCGTCAGCCAAATATTCCCACTAGCGGATGATGCCGAAGTGGGCACCAGAGGGGTTCCCTCGTTTCCAAGGGCATCCAACCTCTGGACACCAGCACTGCCTCTCAACCAGCCTAGTAGAGCAATCCGACAGCTTGTGGCCAGCACAACCACAACGAAAGTAGAAAAAAGGCAAGTTATTATACGAGCAACCTAGAAATACCTGGTCTGGGCTGCACCGATCCACACTCGCTGATGGAGGGGAGAAGAAAGATCGATCTCCACACAGATTCTAACAGAGTGACCACGTTCCAATTTCAAAGACCGATCATCGATTTTAATTGGGCGACCCAAATCCTTTATAATACCGGACAAACATTCGCGATTCCAATATTCAAAGGGTAAGCCGGGAAGTTGAATCCATACTGGGGAAGATCTCGGCATTTCTGTCATGGGATTGAAATCCGGACGCCAAGGGAAAACATGGTGTTATGGAAAACAACTTTGTGCCGTGGCCTCGGGGACGTGGCGGCTGGGTTCGGGTCCGAATGCACAGGGGTCGCCTCACCAATCTCCAAGTAGGAAGCCGACATCGGGATCTCGGGTCGGTCGTGATCCTCCGCCTCCCGGCCGGGATCTCGCCTACACTGTGGCTACCAGCATGCCCTCGTTCTCAGACACAGTCGGCCTCGGATGCTCGCCCGACCCTCCGATCTTGTCAAGTGCGTCAAATGGGGTGAGTAGAGTGTTTCATAGAGAAAGAGAGAAATAGAGAGGGAGAGGTAGAGAAAGTCCTTGGCTGCCAGCATCTTGTTGGTGCACCAGTTAGCGGATTGTGGAAAAAGATAGCCTTCCTTCAACATTGTGGGAAAAGTCCCCAAAGATGACTCTTCTGGTGGCTTATATAGATCGGGCGATTGATGGGTTTCTCGTTGCGCCTCGAGGGTGGCGATGAACCTGGTCGCGCAGGTCGATGTCGTGGTTGACCCTTGCACGGGCCTGTGGATTGGCAGAGGAAGGTGATGTCTGAGAGTCGTCCTCGGCCACAGTTGAAAGCAGGAGGGGTTGGCGTCACATCGCATTTAATACCCATAACACTGCCCCCCTCGAAAGAAGCCCCTTCTGCGGGATCCGGAGGGCTGACTTGCCGTGATGCAAACAGACGAGTCACCGGTCGAGCTTGGGGAAGGCGCTTCTTGGGATATGAAAGGTCGGGTGGCCGTCCAAGCCTGAGAAGACCGAATCGCTGCCCAGGCTAGAACTGGTCGAGCAGCCGCTCAAGAGGAGACCGAGAAGACCGAGCTGCCGCCCGGGATAGAGCTGGTCGAGCAATCGCTCAAGACTCAGAGAGCCAAACCGCCGTTCGGGATAGAAGTGGTCGAGCAGCCGCCCGGGATAGAGTTGGTCGAGCAATCGCTCAAGACTCAGAGCGCCGAACCGCCGTTCGGGATAGAAGTGGTCGAGCAGCCGCTCAAGACCGAGAAGACCGAGCTGCTGCCCGGGATAGAGCTGGTCGAGCAGTCGCTCAAGACTCAGAGCGCCGAACCGCCATTCGGGATAGAAGTGGTCGAGCAGCCGCTCAAGACCGAGAAGACCGAGCGCCGCTGTGGATAGAGCCTGGTCGAGCAATCGCCAAGATTTCGTGAGCGCCGAACCGCCATTCGGGATAGAAGTGGTCGAGCAGCCGCTCAAGAGAAGACCGAGCTGCCGCCCGGGATAGAGCTGGTCGAGCAATCGCTCAAGACTCAGAGCGCCGAACCGCCGTTCGGGATAGAAGTGGTCGAGCACCGCCAAGATCGGAAGACCAGCCGCTGCCGATAGAGCTGGTCGAGCGACGCGCCAAGACTTCGAGAGCCGAACCGCCGTTCGGGATAGAAGTGGTCGAGCAGCCGCTCAAGACCGAGAAGACCGAGCTGCTGCCCGGGATAGAGCTGGTCGAGCAGCCGCTCAAGACTCAGAGAGCCGAACCGCCGTTCGGGATAGAAGTGGTCGAGCAGCCGCCAAGATCGGGGAAGGCGCCGCTGCTGCCCGATAGAGCTGGTCGAGCGGCCGCCAAGACTTCGTAGAGCCGAACCGCTGCTTCGATAGAAGTGGTCGAGCGTACCGCCAAGATCAGAAGACCAGCCGCCGCCGATAGAGCTTCGAGCAACCGCCAAGACTTCGTAGAGCCGAACCGCCGCTCGGATAGAAGTGGTCGAGCAAAACGCATTAAGAGAAGACCGAAGCCGCTGCGTTCGATAGAGCTAGTCGAGCGCCGCCAAGACTTCAGAGAGCCGAACCGCCTGCTCGATAGAAGTGGTCGAGCACCACTCAAGATCGGAAGACCGCCTGCTGCCGATAGAGCCGTCGAGCACCGCTCAAGACTTCGTAGAGCCGAACCGCCGCTCGATAGAAGTGGTCGAGCACCGCCAAGACTGGTGAAGACCGAGCTGCTGCTCGGGATAGAGCCTGGTCGAGCACCGCCAAGATTCGTAGAGCCGAACCGCTGCTCGGGATAGAAGTGGTCGAGCAACCGCCAAGACCGAGAAGATCGAGTCGCCGCCCGGGATAGAGCTGGTCGAGCAGCCGCTCAAGACTCAGAGAGCCGAACCGCCGTTCGGGATAGAAGTGGTCGAGCAGCCGCTCAAGACCGAGAAGACTGAGCTGCTGCCCGGGATAGAGCTGGTCGAGCAGCCCTTCGGTTCCTGCACATAGGTCGGGTCGGGGGTTTCCCGTCCCGACCCCTCCGATGCTTAAGTTAGCATTTGGGAGAGGGAGTTGAGTATTTTAGAGAGAGATAGAGATAGAGAAAGAGCGAGTCCTTGGCTGCTGGTGTCTCAAGACCGGTGCAGCTCCTCTCAGCGATGGGAGCTCGGCCGCTTCCATGCGGCTATGGCAGCTTGGCTGCTGCTGATCTTTCTTAGGAAGTGGGGGTAGAGGAACTCTTCCCGAATGCTTTTCAGCGATGTTGCGCATTGGCCTTTGCACCTGCAGCCTTACCTTGCTACGGTAATCTCTCGAAAGGATGGAGAAGAGGCGACCAATTCTTGCTTTTGGTCACACCGCATCGGCTCCCGTGCATCAATGGTGTGGAGGAAAGCGCAGCTCCTGCACGTTTTTGTCACGGCGAAGGTATGCGGGTTTGCATGAGTAGACCGGTTCGACCAGCGTCCCCATGAACCGTTTCTCCAAGGGTCTCTCGGGAGCTGCATCATCATCAGCACTGTGACTATCTGTGCTCTGCCCTGCTGACTTGTTGGAACAAGGTGGGAAGCGGCCGAACACGTCCAGCCTGCGCCATTTGCATGCGTCGCATGCGTCTTCGACGATAGCCTGCTTAACACATGCAGGGCTTCCTTCGGGAGATCGAGGAGGGGATGCAATCTTGGGTATTCCCAATCTGATCTGTGAGCTTCTCGTTCTCAGACAGATCTGCCCGGACAACTAGTTGGAGTGCACAGCGCTAAGCCACGGTCGAATTCGGTTGCCGATCCGCCGATATTTTCCCTTTGAGGTCAGAGTGCTTCGAGAGGTCCATGAGGATTAAGTTACATAGCTTGCTCAATTTCGGTGGGAAGGCCGTAAGATATTGCAAAGGAGTAACGATAATCGGGCATCGCTTCTATTGACGAGCAAGATGGCTCGATAGTTTTTGGCCGGGCAAATTGTTTGGTACAGCATACAATGCATGCAAAGAAGTGCCGAACGTGGGTGGCCGAAGCGCCACAGCCTGCTTTGGTCTAACAAATGCTTGGTGCAAAACGCGGAACCATGCAAGAACGTGGTTGGTCGAGCGCAGCTCGGCTGGCCGAGGAGCCGCTTTTGGTGTAGCTGCGGAACCATGCAAATGGGCGTCGAACATGGGCGTTATTGAGCAAATGGCTTGGTGCAACAGGAACATGCAGCGATGTGTCGACATGGTTGGCCGAGCATCGCAGCTCGGGAATGGGCCGAGTAACCGCTTGGTGCAATCATGCGAACCCCGCAGCAAGGTGCCGAACGTGGGTGGCCGAGAGTCGGAGTTTCGGTTTTGGGGTGAGCGGTACCGCTTGGTACCGTGAATCCATGCAGCGATGCGCCGACATGGGTGGCCGAGCCGCCGCAGCCTGGCTTTACCGGCCGAGCATCGCAGCTCGGGCGTTGGGTGAACAGCTGCTTGGTGCAGCTGCGATCCATGCAGCGAAGGAGTTGCCGAGCATTGCAGCTCGGGCTTCGGCCGGCCGAGCATCGCAGCTCGGGCGTTGGCCGAGGAGCTGCTTGTTGCAGCTGTGAACCACGCAGCAAGGTGCTGAACGTGGTTGCCGAGCATGGTTGGCCGAGCAATCGAGCTCGGCATTGATGACGCCAGCGAGCCTCGGCTGGCGCGCAGTAAACCGCTTGCAGTGCAACTGGCGATCCATGCAATGATGCGCACGGACATGGGTGGCCGAGCGCCGGAGCTCGGCTTTGGGTGAGCACCGCGCTGGTGCAGATGTAATCCATGCAATGATGCGCCGACATGGGTGGCCGAAAGCGCCGCAGCTCGGCTTTGGCCGCCGAGCATCGCAGCTCTGGCGTTGGGTGAGCAACATGCATTGGTGCCGCGATCCATGCAAGCGTAAGGAGTTGCCGAGCATTGCAGCTCAAGCCGGGCCGGCCGAGCATCGCAGCTCTGGCGCGTTACGAGGAGTCGCTTGTTGTACCGTGGAACCACGCAAAGAAGGTGCCGAACGTGGTTGCCGAAAGCATGGTTGGCCGAGCACCGTAGCTCTGGTATTGATGGCCGAGCAAAGCACTGGTTCAGGGGCGCAAATAACGCTTGGTGCAAGGCGATCCATGCAGCGATGGAGTTGCTACATTGCAGCTCGGGCTTTCGGCCGCCGAGCATCGCAGCTCGGGTTTCAGGGCGAAGCAACCGCCTGGTGTAGCCTGCAGAAACCACGCAGCAAAATGCTGAACGTGGGTGGCCGAAAATCGAGTTTCGGGCTTCGTTGCAGAGCAGCACCACTGGCCCGATTTCGGCCGAGCAGCCGCTTGAGGCAGCGATGAACCATGCAATAAGCATCGAACATGGTTGCCGAGCACCAGAAGTTCGGGCTTCAACGCCGAAAGCGAGGCCAACAAGACTCGGGCGTTAGCATGAGCAGCTGATGAGGCTGGCGATGAACCATGCAGCGAGGCGCTGAACATGGTTGCCGAGCACCGAAGCTCTGGCTTCACCGCCGAGCAGCATGACTCCGGGCGTTATCGAGCATGCCGATGGGGCAGCAAGCGATGATCCATGCAAATGGGCGTTGCACATGAATGGCCAGCACCGTGATGGGGCAGCGATGATCCATGCAGCGAAGCATCGAACATGGTTGCCGAGCATCTTTGAGCTCGGTTTTCAACGCCGAGCCAAGCGACTCTTCAAGCGTTGGTCGAGCAACATGCATAGGGCAGCGATGATCCATGCAGCGGTTAGCCGCAAGACATGAATGGCCGAGCACCGTAGCCTTCGGCTTTGGGAGATTAGACGGGACTGACTTTGCTGACAACGGGCCCTCCTTCTAGGGGTCGCCTTCACCAATCTCCGGTAGGGAAGCCGACATCTGATCTCCGGCCTACACCTGGTGGCCAGGCTCAGCCGTGATGCCCCTGCTCGCACACGTGTCGGGTCGGATGCTCGCCCGACCCTCCGATG
>JAIWVJ010000074.1:0-37879 GCA_024322285.1 Musa beccarii
GGAGCACCCGGATACTTCTCTTGGAGACTTAACTCGATCGTACCCATGAGTTGCAACTGCTGCTAGGGGAGAAAGAGAATCCCCAGGTCAAGTTAAAGGAGAATGCCCTGTTCCTGTTAGAAAGTAGTCTGCTGCAAGCGAGGGGGAGAGTTGACAGTTATGGTTTCGGTAGCAAGTCCTGTGTTCGCCATCAAGAGTTAAATCAATAGTATAGGCGTGATCCCGAGTTTACAGAGGAGAGAGAGGCGAAGTCCGTTGCTTGGTCATTAGCAGTTGCTTGGCGGTGATTCTCTTTCGTCCATTGCCCTTGCTTGTTTCATCCGTGTTTGGTTGGTGTTTGCTACTCTGGAATAAGAGGTTAAGTCGAGCCCACTAAGATTAACGGCGTCAATTAACTATTTCATAAGCCAAGACGACAAGCAAACGAATACAGGCAAACACTAGGACTCCCAAAGAAAGCACTCGTTGAAAGGAATTGATCCAAGGGAAGAAATAGAGATCAAAGCACCTGCTAAAGAAGAAAACCAGGAAGGGAAGGCACCCTAGAAACCCACATGACGGACCCTATTACAGTTATCGCGCATTGTTATCGCGCATTGTTATCTATTCTTTTGGATCCGTAGAGAAAGGGGCGAGGGATAGTTTACAGAGAAGCATTAAGGTCTAGTCCAGTTCCCATAGGTATGCCAGCAGGGTTCAATGAATTTGATCTTTCTTGTCTGCTTGTTCATTAGAAGTGACTTGGCGGGTCAAACTCTACCTTCTACCTATCCATCTCAGCTAACTTCATTCTTATCCCTTAGCAACATAAGCTTCTTCTTACTTGCGACTTAACTATACTTGCTACTTCTTATAGCTGCGCTGGATCGTACCTTCCAGCTTGCTTAGTACCTGCTTCATGGTATACTTATAGCTACTATCCTGCTTCTGCTACTTCTACTAGCTGCGCTGGATCGTACCTTCCAGCCTTATCTGCTACTACACTTGCTTAGCTTCCTCAGCTACATTAACTCTATTCCCTGTAGCAATTACTATATGCGCTGGATCGTACCTGCTTCATAGACGTATACTATGTAGGCGTTTCTTAGTAGAGTTGAAAGGGAATCAAGAGCCACTGTTGCTAAGGAGTAGTGAGTTCCAATCTGATTTTAGTCAAATAAAGAAATTAGTCAAAGAAATACTTGCTTGCCTAGTTGCTCAGGTGTTGATGCGGGTTGAAAGAAGTATTTGTTGCAAGAGAAGGTAGAGAAGAGAGTACTGGCCGGGTAGAATCAACAGAAGCTAGATCAGAAGAAACTTCTACTAGATCGGAATCAACTTCATCGACTAGCCAGGCAGAGGGGCGGGTTCAACTACAGTTTCTTAGAATGCACTACAGCGTACCTGCTCTTTACCTCAACAAGACTTGAAACAGCTTATTCCCTTTCGGCTTCCTCACCAGCTCCATCTGATTCTTCGATCTATCATACAATACATGGTTAGCGAGTCTTGCCCCAACTAGTAAACAGGCGATTCCACAACTAATGAAGGTGCTGGAAGCCGCTGGTATGAAGTTTTCCACTGTTAGGAGTTATGTGCGAGTCCTGTGTTCGCCATCAAGGGAAGCAGGTATCGAATCGAGGCAAGGACAGATGCGGGTTTAGTTTATTTATTGAATTCCTTCCCGAGTCCTGCAGCTGCGGGTGTAGTTTATTTATTTCAGTCCGCAGTGATAGTTGAGTCTACAGGTGAGGAAGAAAGATCATCAGCTGTTTCAAGATCATCTGCTGGATCGGGATCATAACCCCTATTTCTAGAAGTTGCTCCCTACGAGGCACCTACATTTATTATAGTGGTAGCGGCACCCACTCGTCTCTTTAGTTAACCCATAGCGGCACCAATATCTATTCTATTCTATTATGATGATACCCTATACCCATACCCACTATCGCATACCCACTATAATGCTACTCGCTACCCATACCCACTATCGCATACCCACTATCGCATACCCACAATAATGAGACCCACGACCTATACCCGTAATGCAACCCATATCCACTATAATGCTACCCGTAATGCAACCCATATCCACTATAATGATACGCGATTGCTACCCACTATCCCCTCAGGTGCGCGGCTGAGTTATTACAATACCAGTGTTTGCTGTCTAGGCAGGAGCGGGGCTTGCTGGTTAAGTGACTTTATGCATTGATGGACTACTCATTAATTCTTTCTTTATATAGGATTCCATTGATAAATCAGTATTGCCAGGTCCAGGAACAAGAGAAGAAGCCGGGTACGCAGCAAGGGTCGTAGTAGTCCAGACGAGCATTCCAACGAGCATTCCAACGAGCATTCCATAGAAGAAACCCGAACACAGGACTGGAACAATAAAGTACAGAGGTGATCTAATATCATTATAATATAATAGAATATATGTGGGTTCCGATAGAATATATGTGGGAATGGGAAGCCCGTTAGATCAGTGGACAAGATCATTAGATCAGTGGAGCAAGATCAGAGGGAAAGAATCTAGAGTAAAGGCTTTGATTGAAGCGGGCAATCCAGAAATCCATCAGTGTTGAGATCGGCACCCCGAGTGGAATCCGATATGGAAGCAGTTCTCAAGTCAGCAACAATCGATTCTTCCACTCCCCTTTCTTAATCTACAAACTAGCAAGAACTATACTTACTGGTCTGAAACTCTAACTCGAGCAGGACCTTCAACTGAATGCTCATCTTACTCTTTCTCTCCTCTGGCTCTGCTGGCAAGAATACCCCTGGCTCTTTGAACTCAGTTAGTGCTTAAAGTAAGTAAGTAAGTATGCCCCTATCTCTGCTGGGCGAGTGGAATCCATAGTAGTAGTCCTGTGGAATCTGTCTTTGTTTCCTGAGGTGGAAGAGCAATAACAGTCTTTGTAGCAATAGGAGAGCCCATATATAATAACTAAGTGTATCTTGTTGTTCTTGTGTCGGTGAAGAAGAAAGGTGTTCTGATTCATCCCAACAAGCAGACAAGCAACGAGACTATACCAGACCTGCCTGTTACTGACTTGTTCCATCCATGGACTACTTAGTGAAATTCTGTAATGAACTACTTACATGTGGGTTTCTGGTCATACACCTTAATGGTAGCTAAGGCCTATAAGAAGTAATACTGTAGCTTAGGAGTAAAATCTCTACTATCTTGATTCCCTTCCCGGTTAACTACGCCTCAGATGTGGACTAGACCACTCCACTTCTTCCCCAACTTACTATATAGGCCTCTTCTCGAGTAGACCGGCTAGTAATAAGGGGCCAAGACACTACTAGACAAGTAACTACTAACCAAGCAACTACTAATGTTGCGCGGTAGCGAGTCCCTAGCGTCAGTAGTTCCTCGTGTCGCGGCAGGGCCGCTCTTCCGTTTAGACAAGCTTTGCAAACCTCTTCTCTGGTATTGACCTCAACTCTCCTCTTGCTCTACTTTATTGAATTCCTTCTTTCTGCTTCAAAGAGCATAAGAGTCTAGACTCCTCGCTTCCAATGAAACTTTAGACCCTAATTGTTATATACTATAGAATGCATTCTTTCAAATCCGGATCAGTTAATAGAAGGATTTCCCATATAACAACTTTGGATATGGAGCGGCCCTGCCTAGACACTCGAACTCCTACGCTACACATTATACGTTCCTTGTCGTCTTGGCGCTTCTGCTCTTTTGATCGAAACTCTAACTGTTCTTCTTACCGCAATAGCGCATTTTACTAGTGATTTGCGGAGTAGCGGTAAATAGAAAGCTAGTAGTGACTCGGCTGTCTGCTTGTCGGCTTGTTCATTAATAGTTGCTTGTTCCGTAGTGTCTTGCTGGGTTGGTGCGAAAGAACTCCCTAGCTTAGAGGAAACCCCGCTGCTCACTTACTTTGTCTCCGGGTAGGGTATAGGGCAGAATCCTCATATCTTATAGGCGATGATGCGAGGTCCAAAGAAGAGAAAGCAGCTAACGAGTAGTTGCGAGTGGATTACAGCTTCTAAAGGAAAGAAGAGAAATCAATTAGTCAAAACTACTTCAATAAATCAATCAATCGTTGTCAACTCGAGCAGGGCAAGCGAGTAGTGGATTTCTTAAGAATAGCGTAGAAAGAAGGGTGTTGGGCTGTAGCTAGGGGATACTTGAAACCCAGTAGCTAATGCTGCTAAGGAAAGGCATAAAAGAAATAACAGTTGCTGAGGCTTATTCTACTTATTGCTACTAGATGCAGTTCGAAAGGAAGCTGTTCTCAAGTCAAGAAGCAGTGCCAAAGTAAGTGCTAAAGAGAAGTTGACAGGCAAGCAACGTATAAAAAAGCAATGAGCCAGCGCTAGGCCAAGTTGTCTAGATGATCTCGCCCAGTAGAGCAGAGCCTTCACTATAAGCTTTACTGATTATGGGCTTCTGAGTCCTAAGGTTATTACCGAGTCGTGTGTTCTATAGTCCACTTTCCCCGCTTCAAAGCCGATACTTGACCTTACCATCTCATCGAACTCGGGCTACTTTTCTTTATAATAGAATATAATAGAAATAGATCGGTACCATGGTTAGAAAGAGAGGTCCCTAGTTTCATTATCATTGGTAGCAGTTTCATTATCATTGGAAGCAGAAAGAGGGTTTGCTACTAGTTGCATCCGTTATCGTTCCTGGGCAATTCCATTGATAGTTCGAGTTTTCAATTCAATTGAGGGCCCTTATTACTAGCCGGTCTACAACCACACCTTTCTATAGGATTGATTTTCTTATTCCACTCGGGATGAAACAGCAACTGGTAATTCTCCGCGACAACACTCGTAGTACTAAACTGAGATTGCAGAACCTAGGGCACCTTACAAACTCTATACTGCGGATTAAGTTACTGCTGATTCAGATCTTTCTACCCCATAACCGAACCAACCCTTCCTTTGAATCTGGTTGGCTTAGCCCTTGCTGCTTACTTTGAATCTATAACAAGCTTTTGCTCCGCCTATGACTGCTTCTTTTCCTGACTTAACTCGCACAGAAGTGGATTCCAAGACAGATACAGATGCTGGTTCCCTTGAAAAGCTTTGGAGATCAAAACAAGTATACTTGCCTGCCTTTGAACTAGCTTATTTACTTATTTCTGTCTTTCCCACTCCTTACACTTTAGACCATCATTTCTATACTACAAAATTAATGATTTTAAATCAGTAGATGTTTTTAATGTGATTTCCCATAAAACATAAGAACCAAGACACTGCTAATGAACAAGACACTACTAAACAAGCAGACAAGAAAGATTCAATTAGGTCCGCTAGTCAATTTCAAGTGTCTCTCTCGACCCCGAGTTTGCTCAGTGTTTGTTGGGTCATCAAGTATAGTTTAGGGTTCCAGGTATGATAGAGATATTGGTAACCAACCATAGCATAGCTTACCTTTTGCTTCAACTGACTCCTTACTTAAGTGTTTGAGGTAAAGTAGACAGTAAGAAGAATACAGGACTTGGGACAATAGACTCTTTCATCTCTGCAAACTTCTATGTAACCTCTAAAGATTTCACTGGACCAGACCACTACGCCTACAGATGACACTACTCTACAACACCTCCGGCTCATCTAACTATGGCAACTATATCAATGGCAACTGGCTAAAATACTGATTAAACTAGAGCACTACTTGTTGGAACCGAACCGTAGAAAGAAGCTCATTGAGTTTTGTATATATTGTAATCAGAGTAATCAGAGGTGTTGTCATGAAATGCTCACTTTAGAGTTTTTTTGCCGTTACCCCAGTTGCACCTTCATTGTCAGCGAGTTACCTTTATAGCGTTATAAGAGTTCAAACCAGCTTTCCAGTCCTTTCTCTACAGTGTTTGCGGGATGAAAGAAGATTAGATAACCAACCCTCAAAGGTCAATATCAGCGACGAAAGCCCGGTACGAGATAAGTAAAGCTTACCCCCTTCATTGTCCATGATATGATTCGGTGAATGTATTCAAGGGATGTCTTTTCGATAGCTTTCGTGACAGGTGGGATCCATATTCATTACTTTTTGCTGCTAATAGTGATTCTTATACTTCGGAAAGCAAGGGAAATTCCCGGAATCCTTAAATGTTAGTCTTTCAAATGCCTTAAGTAAGCTTCTTTCGTGATTGGCTTGTATTTTACTTATTTCGAGATCAGATAAAGCAGATCTTCTCTCTTTCTTTCTTTCCAGTTCATCACAAATCTATAGAGTTAGACCAGACCATGGCAAATTGATTTCCCAAAACTATACAACTATAGGGGGATCTCAATCAGGAACCAAGAGAATCGCCAAATCTGCTTATTCTAACTTGACAATCGCACTAGAAAGAAATTGCACCATTGGGGAGCGACCCCCTTTTTGAAGAATCAAATGCCATCCAGACCAGGACATAGGGAAGACTTGAAGTTGGAGCACAAAGGTTCATATATCTTACTAATCAGTCAAAGAATGAGCCTATTCTAAGATAAAGTGTAAGGAGCCCCATTCGGAGGAAGGCGAGAGAGAGAGTCAGGGACCGATAGCATGTAAGTTATGAATCCTATCAGCTTCTATGAGTAGATAGTTGCTCCGCCTTACAAGTAGGTCTTACTTATATGAGTTCTAACTTTAATCTTTCAATTGGAAGACAAAGAAAGTACAATTCAGTTATGAGCGAGTTTCGTAACTATCATAAGAGCAGCAACGAGACTATCGATCTTCTACTTATTTGGAAGATTTGGATTAGTATTGATGCTCTTCCCTGAGTAGAGTGCGATATGGACCCTTTCTGTTGGGCGCTTCCTGAGAGTTAGGGCATGGACAGAGACAGGTAATGACAAAGTACTGATTGGACTACCGATAGAGAGCAGAGCTAGAGCCATAGCTTCTTTTTTACCAGTTGGAGATCCAGAAGAGCCTTCATAGCCGGCATCAATAAGGGAGAGGCCTTTTGAAGATCCATAGCATTCCAAGTGGATTTCTCATTGCTTCATAGGTCTTGAGTTTAGCATAGGATTGATTCATAGCCCACCTGGGTCCGAACAACCTTATCGGGCAGCAAACCCTATCACGTCTATCTCTTTAGGGCAAGCAAACCCATGATTCCCCATCAGTAACAAGGAGATATGCAACTTGCTCTCTAAGATGAAATGTCACAGAGCTCTTTGGCATAACTGGAAACTCAGTCATCTCTGAATGTACACCCAATAGAACTAACACGCAAATTGGAGTTGGCAAAAATACTTTACTTGCTCTTTTCGTTCACTTTACCAGAAAAATGGAATAGTCGTATTCCTCATGTCATGGCTCGCTCATTGGGCTCGGCCCATTCCATCAAGCTTCTTGCTCTCTCGTTACCTATACGAAAATAAAAGAAAGGCCCCCTTCCGCTTGCTTTTATGGGGGACATCTGCCTTCACCGGAAAGAAGATCCATCAAGAGTTGCTTAAACCGGTGATTCGTAACTCCTCTGCTTTGTGCTTCCTTTCTAATCTAATCTCTCAGGAATTAGAGGAGAGCTTTTGGTGAAGTAAGCGTTAGCGAGTTAATGTTGAGTTGCTTGTTGAATTGAATCTATCTCTCCTAATGTAGAATGGAGTAAACAAACGGAATAAGAGTCTTTTATAGTGCACACCTTATAAGATCTAATTGATTAACCTAGCACACTACCACTTCTTTGCAAGTTCCCTTGCTTTGAATGTGAAAAAGGGCGTTAGTAATAGTTGTTACAAGTCCTAACTTCATGGCTTAAGGGGCTATTAGTGTTATTGAGGCACAGTGTCATTGTAGCTTTTACTTTGAACCCTAGCTTTCGCACCACTCACTAAAGAAAGCGGAGCACGATAAGCCTTAGCACCCTTATTTCGCACGCACCCCGAGTTGCCTTCTTTCCCTTCTTTCGCACCACTTACTAAAGCAGAGCACGATAAGCCTTAGCACCCCGGAAACCAATTAAATTCAATAGCCAAAGTGAGCGAGCCCGAGTACGAGTATAGATATTGGTTGGTTATAAGAATAAGGGGATTGATCTGCCCTAAGTGGAGTTCGACTTAATCATTTGACGAGAAAGAAGTGTTCTTCAGCATGTGAGGAATACTGAACTGGATCAGACTAGGGATTTGACACAGGAGCAGGAGTTAGAAATGCATCTTTGCCCTATATAGTAAGTTTCTGATCTGGAGCCTGAAATTCCTTTCCTGTATACCTGCTTTATACCTGACTTTTGACTTTAGACGATACTTCTCCAGCACTCAAAACCAAAGTAGGATTCTAATGGACTAATCAGAATGTGAACTAGCGCTTCTAATGCCTCAACTCATAGGCTTTCACTCATAATATAGACTTGAACACTGCCCTAACAAACCAACTCAAAAGTCAGATTTCAACAACAAAAACCCGAGCTACAGGCTTTCACTACCCACTTACTTACCCTAACGGGCTACAACTCGATATACAGAAAACCGCTCGAAACTCGGAATTGCACTAACGCTTGCCCAGCCTCAGAACCAACCTCGAAATACAGATTTAGGTCCAGCAATGGAAGGATTTCACTCTACTCTAAACTCAGATGTGAGGTCGGGAAAGTAGGAATCAAACCTGACTTATTGGGTTCAACTCGCAACTAGGATAACGTTTACTCACCACCACTGCCGACAAGGGTTTCACCAATATTAGTACAATTATCTTATACCAATATTCATAGTATTATAGCTATGTTAGCATCAGTCTCCTTATTCCTACTTTCGAGTTCACTTAGGCAGGTATCCTTGCTTTCAAGCTCAATTCTGAAAAGCAGTAGTTCGTTTCCTGTAGCAGCAGCCAACTCATTCTTCGCTGCCCTTACTTCTTCGTTTAAGTCATTAGGCTACTATACTCGTTTTGAAGTTGAATCCCAGTAGCAGTGGTTCAATCCTTATCTCTGTGTTTCATCCTCACTTCTATGCTTTATTCTTTTTGTTACTAGTTTCATCCTATTTAGTATAGGTTTCAACCTTTCCAGCAGTGGCTCAATTCTGTGTTTCTAGTTTCTTTAGAAGCCGGGGCAGGATCAGTGCTAGGATAAGATTCAAAAGAGGTTTTTCCCCTGGATGCTCTTGTCGACCACTAAACGACTTGTTGGGGCAATCAGATCTTCAGCGCAGGCGTAGTCTGCAGTAAGTATACTTTCGGTTTCGAGGTGCCTATATCTAGCTTACTCTTGGGTCGGGGAAGCATATTCCTATTTCTCAGAAGCAAGGGCAGCGAAGAGCCAAGCAACTACTAGACAAGTCGACAAGCCGACAAGACGACAAGTAACTACTAACCGCCAAGCCGACAAGACACTTTATGTGGCGCGTCAGTAGTGGCGCGGCAGGAGCCAAGGTAACAATTCCTTAGTCCTAGCGTCAGTGAACTCGTGTCTAGGCAGGGCCGCTCTTCTTCTATTCCTTTGAAAGCGGAAGTCAATGAAAAAGAGAATAGAAGCTTTGGTATTTGACTCAGAGACAAGCCGGGAATACTATTTTAGGGAAATCATAAAGGTAGTAAGGCTTCATTTACTAGTCCAAAAAGGTAAAAGCCCAATCGAACAGACCCGGCCTACTACTAAGAGACTGGATGAGGGTTAGGGAGAAAAAACGGTAGGGCTAACCTGATCTCCTATCTATCATAGATTAGCGAGAAAAAGGAGGGAATGTTACTTCCGTTGTTTGACTCTTACCCTTTATTACTTGTGTTAAGGCTCATTTGCTTTTTCCTTTACTGGGCTACTCAGAAAAGTACTAGCCCCGTAAGCTTACTTCTATCTGTATTTCTTCTTTGATTGATCGCGGTTCCTCATAATTGATGGTGCAGGGGCGATCTAAGGCCTCTTTCTTCTTGTAAGTGCTTTCGCGGCAGTCCGTCTTTTCTTTAGAATCGGACGTTGCGCACTCAAAGATCCTATTCAAATCATAAGCCGCTGCAAGAGTTATGAAGCCTACAGGAGCGTAGCTTCCAGCCTTCCTTTAAGCCAGCCTATAAATAAGGGCAGGAGCTGCAGTTGACTCCTTATCTCTTTTGAGTCTTGTCAGTATTGTATCGATTGTGGGTGTGGAGGCATTTCAGTATCGCTTAGTGGAGGCTTTCAGCACCTTTTCCTTTTTGAGTTACTAAATCCAAGTCTTCCCACGTTCTCCTTCAATTCATTATGAAAATGGGGTTTAGGTATCGGACCATCCCCTATGCCTTGACTTGATTTTCTAGTAAGAGGCATGTATCCTTTCCGTTTGTTTTGTTTACCTCGTCGCAATCTTTCCTGTAGTTGAAGCTTTCGAAGCAGCCCATTAGTCTATGTAGTCTTTCTTTCTATGATAGGTAGGGTATGGCTTGGTTTCGAAAACAACTCCTAGCTGCTAAAGCTAAATATGTCATCTTAATCGAAGCTTCCTTATACCAAATAAATGCTTCGGTCCCTTTATTCAATAACGGAAAGTGTTATGATGAGGATGTTTTGAAGGCCTTTCAATAGTGGCTAGGGAGATTGCCCTTCCGGTGCTGTTCAGGTTGGTTGTTAATACTATTCTAAGATACAGCTCCATCTTTCCCTCTCCATAAGAGAAAGCTTTTACACATTCGTATTCGAGGAGGATCTTGACCGATATATACTCCGAAATAGGAGAAGCGGAACGATAAGAAGCCTTCGAAGGAACCCAGGGTGTCCAAGAGAATGGAAGTGCAAAGGGATACTAACGAGCGGATACAGGCCGGATTGAAGAGTATTTCATAAGTTGACTCCTGTCCCGTTCGCTACTTACTTACTTAGGTTTGCCACGTGTTTCGGAGCTTCCTTAACCTCTTTCCCGTGATCAAAGAAATCCTATTTGCCTTAGCCCTTTTCCCTGACTAAGAAGTTTTCTACCCAAATTCCTAATCATTGGTGGCAACTGCTTTCCTTCGTCTCCTTTGCCTTGCCTACTTGCCTAGTAGTGCTTTTCGATTAGTTATTCGACCTAGGAGCAGGACCCTCACGAGTCAATCTTTCCCTTACAGCTGTTCGCTAGCACGGACTTTTATAAGGCCCTTCTATCTCTTTCTCCGGATAATGCTCTTTTGCAGTATACGAACTTACTTCCCTAGCCCAGCATCCACGTTAGCCTCAGTCAGGCATAGCTGGTTTTTGCAGCCACGTCGTATTCCACTATCAGTTATGACATTTTGAGTTACCTACGGAGGACAGGTCTCATGGACAGGTTCTGATGAGGCACGGCGGCTTCTTGATTCCTCGCAGTTCCGCAGCCAGCGCACAGCTTTCAAGGAATATGTGGAGCTACATCAGCATCCCAAAGAATATACAATTAGGAAAGCGGGAGGCTACCCTAGACTCCACTCTCTAACCACTCTATCTTTTGTAGACCAGAAGCTCGGGGAGACTCGAACCACTAAAAGTTTGTAAAGAGAAAAAGAGGCGGATAGAGCAAAGACCCACCCAAGAAAGACTGAACTCAATCGCAAAAAGGCGAGGCAAGCGCGTAATGTGGGCTTGGGATGCGTCCTATCCAAATTGAACATACCTACCAAACCTTAGTGGCAAAGCTTATAAGTCATGTAATTAAATAGAAAGCATCGTAAGTGGAAAGGCCTATTAATATAGGTGCGAAAGCCGCCTTGTAACGCATACACGGCATATACACGTGACTCGTTTTTAGGGATGAATCCATTGCTTTCTTTTTTGCATCTACATCGTCTTTCTTGTGTGTTGGTTCTTATTTTAGCTTGTTTTTGGCATGTCTTATAGAATAGAGAATATAAGTTAGAAATGCTTTTTGGGGGGGTGTCACAAAGACATCTCTCCTTTGGTGGACGTAAGAAGTGAGAGTGTCAGAAGTGAGTTGGCTTTCCGGGTACTACTATAAGGATGCAGCGAGGTCGACTATCTGATTCTTTTTTTTTTACTATGCTATCCTTCTACTATTATAGGATTATTTGATTCTTACTCCACAGAAAGTGTCTACTTTTTCATTCCGAGGGAGGGGGTAGGATTATTAGAGAAATTCTGCATAAACAGGAAGTTTCTTTTTCTCCAATAGTAGGTTAGATGGGCTTGGCTTCCATCGCATCTGAAACGGAAATCCAATACTTGTTTTCAACGTAGGTCAATATGTATTCTATTGATTCTTTCTTGATATTCTAAATGAGATCGAGAAGGCAGCCCTTCACCCGCGAAGTAAGGCTAGTTGGAAAGTATCTGAACAAGGAAAAGAGCCCACCCACCAAGCTAGAAAGAGAAGATCCATTACACCATCATTACTGGGGTTACTCCTCGTATTCAAAGAAAAGTCTTATATACTCCTTCTGTCATATGATTCTTCCTACTTGTAAACTCAATCTAATATGAAGGAAACTGTCCATTCCGCGTGAGACACAGTCTTTGACTAATAGATCCACGAGTGGCTAAATCAATCGATGTAAGTAATGAAGCAGTCGGGCTCAAGCTTGAAAGACCATCTATTTTCTCTATCAGATCATAACGCATAGCGCAAGTATATGCTTGTGGTTTCTGTTCTCAAGTAAGCATCAAGCGGGTAATCCAAAAGTCACGTTCCAGTTCGAGTGGAATTGTATGAAGGAACAGGCGCCAGAGATGGATTCAATTAACAACTTTCCGGAGAGGAAGAATCCAAATCAAGTCAAGGGTTCGATGCCCTATAAGTCGTAGATAACATCTTTGTGAGCCAGTGTTGTCAGGAAAGGGGAAGCTTCAGCTGTTAGACGTTCTCGTTCTTCAAGTGTTGTTCGGGTTTAATCGTTAAAAGAAAGAAAAGAGGGACAAGTATTAACAACAAGTCCATATGGAATCATCTGTTTGTCTTAGAGCGGTTCGAGACCATGCTTTTAGTTTCGAATTGCCATATTGTCCTGAGTCTCTTTCTTCGGGTGCCACTAGGTTCGGCGAAGTCCAGTTCAGTGAAGAGCTGGAGTGGATATCTATGTTCTTAAGAAAAAAGGCATTGATCAAGCTTTTCGCTCAATGGGTGAAGCACTTTTCTCCTCTCATTTTCTCCTATAGAAATGGAATGTTGAATGCGAACATCAACAGCGTCGGTAAAGTCAAAAGTATGTAGCGCAAGTAAGCGGTAAGCGGGACAATAAGTTTGATCCCTATACTATATAGAAGCAGTGCAAAGTCGAGTAGAAGCAGTGCAAAGTTGGCAATAAGTCTTATCCATCCGATTCCATTCCTTTATTTCTGCTCGAAAGCGCCTGCATCCTCACCTCACATTGACGACTTGGGTCTTAAAGCTACCTATCAGCCAAGCTACTACACAGGCAACTAGTCCAGTTTAGACTCCGGTTACAGAATTACATAATAGGTGGTGGACTTACATTCCACTTAGTTAGCTTATTGTTGTTGTTGTTGTTACTGCGGGATGCGAAGGTCAAGCATCGGATGTTTTAGCAAGCAGTGCTAGTGTTGTCGGTTCAACAAGTCGAGAAGAATCAGTTCGAGGCACCTACATTGATTGCAAGAGTAAGATAAAGAGGGATATTCTTTGCTTTTGGAGTTTTACAAGGGTAGAAAGTAGAAAGTATAGTTTGTTTTGAAACCTAAGTATCAAGTGAAGGAACCAGATAAGATAAAGAAGGTTGTATAGACCCAAAGAGTGGTAGGTAATTAGGGAAGAATAAGTGAAGTGTAAGTCGTGAACAAGTCATCTGCAATTCCATTCTGAAACATCAACATAGAGCTAAAGTATCCTTCAGGACAGAACAAGCAACTAGTCAAATTCAAACGAAATGAAAAGGAAGGGAGTGGAGTATAGAACCAAAAGTAAAGAAGATAGATCGGTATCTGAAGCCGAAGAAAGAGAATCACCAGTTAAAGTAAGCTTCTTGTAAGCACTCGCTCAAGCCTTGTTATCACTGGGCCGATTCCATATCATAAGAGAAAGTATTGAATCCAGTAGTTGTAGAAAGAAAGTAAGGCGGGAATGGTAATTGAAGGCGAGACCGATAACAAGAGTCGAACCTGGCAAACAAGGCAGCTCTACTGGCTTTAGTTCTTACCGTACTGTCTATGTGCCTTGCTTTTATCCTGGGTTTAGTCTACCTATGCTTGTATAAAATCTGTATTTCGCTTATGAGCCCACCCTACCTGTCCTTTATTCTTGACTGAAAGTACTAATCGAACAAGTGCTTCTCCGACTGAAACAAGCAATACAGAATATCAGTAGTAAGTACCAGATTTTAACCAATACTAACAAGGCTGAAACAAAAGAAAGGGCAGTTCAGAATGAGCTGGCTACTTCACTAACAAGTCTGCTCTTCCACAAGTCTCTATGAACTCTCTGGGGTGCTATGCTCTCTCTTCCAAGTCTCTATGAACTGTACTCTCTCTTCCAAGTCTCTATGAACTCACTGTGCTTTCTATTCCGGAGAGCATCCTTTAAGTCAGTCAAGACATAAGCTTGGAATATGTATACACCTAATTCAAGGTAGATTATAGAACGTTAGGTATGGGTCCTATCCCTTTCTAGGAGTTCCTTCAGTGCTAGCATAGTCCAAGCTCATTCACTTCCTATCTATTATTGAAGAGATTATATCCACCATTATATTGAAGAGATTCTTTACTGCCTGCTATTAGAAGAGTCGTATGCCTAAGCTTAAAAGCGAATGGCGAAAGCTCAAGTTCACCCTTGATAGTAGGACTAGAGGTCGGTGAGTGGCACTCCTGCAGGTAGCTTACGAAGTGCAAGACGTATTCTTCTACCAAATAAGAAATACATAGAAGTCGAGCGGATGATCAAGTTGCTTTTCACTTTCTTGTCTTTTCTTTTTCTTCGGATGATATAATAGGTAAATGACAATGTTTAGTTTTATGGGTTCTAACGGTGGCAGCTGCAGAATCCGCTATTGGGTTAGCCTCGTTATATGACTTTCTGAGTCCGAGGGACTATTGCTGTAGAATTGATTAATAGCATTCAAGGTTCAAGATGCCTCCTAGAGAATTACCAATATACAATGATGTTCTCTTCTTTCTTTTTGCTTTTGACTTTATTTAGCAGGGCTAAAGGGGAAGGGTAAGACTAAAGAGCATTTGGCATAGATAATGATAGAGTTATCCCTACCGAGGACGTTTTGCTTGGGAAGATAATAGCACACGTAGAGGTTGTAGTCGTTGGGCATGTGTCCTAAAAGGATTCTTCGTATGTGTCTCCTAAAAGGATTCTGCGCATGTGTGTGTCAGTGCCCCTTATTCTTGTTAATGAAGCAATTCAAAAAGAATCTATAGGGAAATCAATAGAATCGCCAGTGGAATCTCAGAACTCATACTATTCGGTGGTATAATTCCTTATCTATTAGCGCATGTCTACTTTCACCCTCTTGAAATCTCTACAAGACCTTTTGTATAGCTGCACAAGCTGTCTAATACCTTAGAATCCCTTGTGTTATCTTGTTCGCATCTAGCGAAAGCAAAATAGGCTACATAGCTTTGACGTGCATCCTTTTTCGGTAAAAAACACCAAACACCCTATTAAGTATATACATTTCAGAATCCTATATCATCTTCCATATAGAATCTTATAGTATAGTTTGTTAGGCTTTAAATCTACCAAGCAATGTCTAATAGTCTTGAGCCAATAAACAGTACTTATAGCATATGCAGCCAATTGAGCACAATAGAGTTAGTTGGTAATGCTCCAACTGGGTCGTAATAAGTCTATCTCCCCAAAAGGTTATGTGATTAGGCACTGAGAGTTTCAAGAAAGAATTATGGTTTTCCTTATTCCTATTTATTCCATAATTATGGTTTGAATTATGCCCCTAGTTATGAAATTCTTGTAGACCACTGTAAAAGAAAGAGGGTCCGCTTCTCTAGCCGCTAAGATTCAACTCTTAATTCCTACACGATTGGCTAAATGTACCTATATCTATGCTTGCTATTCAATATTGGATAGAATGGGCAAGTTAGTGAGCTAATTCTAATTGATCTGACTCTTACCACATCTTATCATTTTCGAGCATTCTCTCGCTCTTCCAATGCAATTAGAGGTCGAGCTGAGCTTCCAATCTGCCTCCCTATTTGATTTATAGAAGCGAATCTTGTATTTGTGGTTAAGGTCCAATAATGAGCTATGGAGGCATGTACAGTAATGTTCCTCTCCTAGTTTTTGAAATGAAGGCTCGAGTTCTAGTAGGGAGGGGCGTCTCATAGTTTGCATCGTCGGTAAGAGCGATTTGACATAAAGATCTCGGATCTCTTCTTCAAGCTTTCCTTTGAAAACGAGCTTAGCTTATAGTCAGGGGCAACATATTGGATTTGGAAAAAGGCAAGGAAGTTAACTAGGCAAGGCTAGGCTGCGCGTGGTAAAGGATCTCTCAACTTATTGAATAAAATAAGCGAATGGGTTATGGGCATAAAACAAAGAAATAATAGGCGCGTCTTTCTTCTTTATAGAAAGTAGTGACCTGATGTCCAGTCAAGTGCTTGCTCTTCTCCTTGGTTGTCTGTGAAGGCGGGCTTGTCTCTTTTACTCTGTAAACAAATCGGCTGTTATCGAATAGGGTCTTATCTTTGCAAGTGAATCTTACTGCCTAGCTCCTTAAATCAAGGAATTATTCCCCTTTTTTCCTGAGAGAAAGAGAAAAGTAGCTGTACGCGCAAGCAAGTCGGAAGCAAAGGAGCCGAAAAGTGGTCATTTTTCGAAGACTATCCTTCCATTAACCTCCCTTTTGGATTCTATTAGTCGTTCCTAGCGCTACCTTCTTTCAAATAAGAACGAACCTTACCACGGAGTGGGGGAAGTAAGTGCTGTTTGTCTAAGATAGTAGCAAGCAAGGAAGCTCGCCAAGGCAGGGAAGCCCCTCTCCGCTAACTTCTATGCAACCTCTTATGAAACCACCCTACATTGACTAGCGGCCCTGCTCTTATCGGCAACCATTAACAGCATGCGGCTCATCTCACTCTTTCTCCTCTACCGTAGTCTCCCAATTCCATTGCATTCTTTTCTGATCTCGAAACACCAGATTCACTTATTATAAGCAATACTAGCAGCTAATAGTACTTATTCTTACAGTAGCTACTGGAGCGTAGGCAGCTAAGGGGCCAAGACGACAGACAAGACGACAAGACGACAAGTCACTACTAACCAAGCAACTACTCATGTTGCGCGTTAGCGAGTTAAAACCGCGTAGGAGTGTCGCGGCAGTGTTGCTATTCCGGTGTAGCGGCAGTGTTGCTCGTGTCGCGGCAGGAGTTGGACTTGTTGTGCGGCAGAGAACTTGTTACGCGTCAGTCGGGAACAAGCCACGTATAATGTGGTGCGTTAGCGAGTCCCTAGCGTTAGCGAGTTAAAAGCGTTAGGGAGCTAAAAGGCGTTAGCGAGTTAAAGCGCGTCAGTAGTGCGGGTTACGCGGCAGTTGCTATTATGTGTCGCGGCAGGAGCTAAATCAAGATCTGATGCCGGGTGTGGGGTACCTCTATTCTCAAGTCGGGGCGAGATACTTGCTATGTGCTCGGGATAAGAATGAAGTTAGATGAGATGGAGATGATATAAATTACCGCAATAGCGCATTTTACTAGTCATTATAGGAGTAGCGGTAATGAAAAGAGAATCAACAGTTCCAGGTCCGGTTATCAAGTCCAGGTGTTGGCTAAGCGGGAAGTTTAGTTGAAAGTGTTTGAGTTCGGGTCGGGTGCGTGTGTTTCAGTAGTTACTTGCCTATCCGTGTCTTGGTCACTTATTATGCTTTATGGGAAATCTATCATGAAATCTACTTCTCGTCTGTAGAAATGCATTTGAGCCTAAGAGCATAGAGCCTTGTCGAATCCAAAACGAATCTACTTAAGTTGACGGGAAGGGAAAGGGAGTGATCCTGCTCAGTATTAGCAAGGGAACCCTAAGTAGGGTTGAGCACTTTACTTGTAGTTGGGGCTGTAAACCATAGAGCAGGAACAGGCAAGAAACCCGAGTTAAAGAGCAAGCAAGCAGGAAGGGACAAGTGGCGGCATAAGGAGTTTGTAAAAGAAAGAAAGTTAAGATATAGTTCCTGTAATACCAAGGTCTCTAATTCTTATATTGGTTTCGAATTCTTATATCGGATGCAGGACAATCTGTTCAACTAGTATCCGTGTTGTAAAGATCCGTTTCTTCCCCAAGTCCTGTGTGTGTTTTGGCATAAATAAGGAGTTGGAGTTGGCGAGGGAGAGGTCAATTCTTTCTTTTACTTATTTCTTGTTTACAAGATAGAGGTAAATTCTTATAGGTGTCCTGAACCACTTATCTGAAATCTTATATAATTGAACTGATTCAACAAGGTGCTGAAAGCCTCGAACGGGAACTGGCTATTCTCCACTGTAAACTGGAACTAGCACCACTACTTTAAGGAGCGGGACCTACCCCTGGACTATAACATTAGGACGACACCTAGGATGGATGACACTTACTGAACTAAACTGAACCGCTGAACTAGAACTGGCAATTCACTTACTCTACCACCTAGGGCAGCTTCCCCCCGAGTTAGGGCAAGAGAAGAGGGAGAGGGACAAACTAGTAGTTTATTTCTAAAGAAGAGAGTTTCGAGTGAGAGAGGAGTGGTTAGTTAACCTAAAGCAGACAGATTAGTCAGTAGTGTCTTGGCCCTTGAGTTAAAGGCTTAACCGAGTTGAAGAAGTTATCGTATATTATAAGAAAGAATGAAAGAAATAAAGTAATTTATTGAATCAGAGGTCAAGTCGACAGCAGAAGAATGGAATGGAATTTGAAGACATAGGAGTCGAAGCCAGAGGAGAGCACACATAGGTTTCTTATAAACCCCCTCCTCGATAGTATGAATGAAACTCCAAAAGAAGAAATCATAGCTAAATCCTCTGCTTCCTTTCGAGAAAGAGCACTCAAACGCAAAGCGCCAAGTCACTACTAGATTAGAGAGTAAGTAAAGCAAGGCTAGAAGAGCAAGGTGTGGCATACTTTTCATGAGTATTTTCAGAATCAAGATAGTAAAGTAGACCTTAGAGGCAGTGAGGTGCTGAAAGCCTAGTTCATAGTTTCATTATTTTCAGTAGTAGTGAAATTACTGTTAGTATATTAGTATCAGGTTGAAAGCAAGACTCCTTAGGAAAAGGTAAAAGTTGGTGCCCAGCAAAGTGAGGCTCATAGTCATTTGTTAAGGAGTATAAGATAAGGCACGTAAGCCTAAGTTCTATAGGGGCAATTCGGATTGATTGTATTAGTGGTATTCTGACTTAATAGATTGGATTCCCAGTAGTACCAGTTAAGCCCTTGGTAGTGCTAGCATTATTCTTAGTGGCAGGCGGACTTCCGTGTTTAGGGCAACTGCTTTAGGTACTCTACTTAGGAGTTGAAATTCGTACTTGCCATATAAAGAGAATAGTCTCAAATGAGCTCTAACAGCACTTATGTTGGTTTGATATCCCCATCATGTCATAAACCCAATAGGGCTTATAATGCATTGCAAGCCCATACTTTCTTCATACTGGGAAAGAGGAGACAGAGCGCAACTAACAATATGGAATAAGGAATGGGTGACACAATACAGAGAATGGAAGCCAGTAAAGTCAGATTACAAGCTTTGGGCGCGGGTACAGATTTTCTATGATTCGTTCTATTCTTTATTCTAAGGAAGGGAATTCTAGTCGTTGGTTTGATTCCCTTGTTTTGAGTTAGATCTAGCCTCTAGTAGTTGATTCTGCCATTAGTAGTTATTCCAATAGTATTATTTGATAGTTAGGAAGGTAAGACTAGGGGCCAGGGGATGTAGTCTAAGATATAGTAGAGCGAAGATCCGATCCGTATTCATAGAGTGCAGGTAAAGAAAGGCAGGCTCAAGCAGGGGAATAGAAGCTATGGTGTACTAAAGTAGGGTTCGAGGCCAACAGCGAAAGAAGTCCAGAGTCCCCAGGACAGTAAGTCTGATCTAAAGCAGAGTAGCAGCCTAAACCGGATAAGCAAGGTCGTAATAAGCACTTGAAGAGTCAGAGTTGAACTAAAGAATGATAGCTAGGAAAGGCAGCTTTGGTGACAGCAGTTAAAGAGTTGGATCTAGGATCAATTATTGTTATCATTATGCAGGCAGTTCTCTACTCTAGTGGGGCGCGTGCCGAGCCTTGGTATCGGTGTTTTCCCTCTCATCGGTAATTGGTGAAAAGTCCTATCAGCAGTGGAGTTGGGAATGCAATACAGGTACCGGAGTTAGGGCAGTTCAAGTTGGAAAGCAAGAGATACCGATGTAGACTCTGTATTGGTAGGCCGAGAGCCAGGAAAGTCCTACTTTAATACGGGAGCGTCAGAGACAAACTCTATTTCGGGGTCAGCAGTTTCTGTTTTCAAGTAAGGATCTAGACCCGTAGCTACTGAGTGAAGGGCAGGCTCCAAAGCTGTAATATCACTACCAAACAAGTAAGTCACAGACCTACTAAACACGTAAGTTAGCCTATCCCTCTTTGCTTCCAAACCAACACACCTTACTTTCGTTCTGTCCTACCGGGTGCTAAACACGACTAACTAACCTTCCTCGGGGTTAGCTTCCAACTGGCACAGCTTCCCTTAAGCCTAACTCCTCTTGCTTTGAAACTGAGATAATGCCAACTGGATTCAACCCGATGCTAACGATAATCAAAATGGCAATATGGAATACACATACAACTAAAAGAGCTTTCACTACTAGATCCGACAGCTGGGCACCTAAGCTTACTTGCCACTCTTGCCCTACTACTGAAAAGGCTGCGACTCCTCTGTCCAAGACTGACTACTTAGCTTTGTTTTTCCGCTACTGCCCTTTAGTCTGCTTTTAATAGCTATTTGTTCTTTGCCTTGCCCGCCTATCTTTGTTTTCAAACTTTCCCCTACAACCTTACATGCCTAACTACTGATTTGGATACTAACTTCCCCACTCAAGCTGCTACGATCGATTGCTCGCCTGCCAGCCGAAACACTCTATTGGACTGGACTTCAATTACTCGCTATCTGATTAAACTAGGAGCTCCCTTCACTCTGTTCCCTTTAAGTATTCGTTAAAGAATCAGCTGTTCGATCTAAGTATTCGTTGAAGAATCCATACCATATGGGTTAACTGCCAGTTTCCAGTCCACTTTCATTCTATAGTTCACCTCATAGTCTTCCAATAGTATGAAAACACTGCTTCTCGTACTTTATCTTAGAATAAGAAGTGACTGTCCGGGTAACAAGATTGAACCAAGCACAAGAGGGTATCTACTCGGAGTAAGAGAACGGGGTACGAGGTGGCGCATTAAGTAATAAGAGAAATAATAAGAATCTCATATGGGTATAAGACCTTAGCTGGGATATTCTAATTAGCATTAGTGGAAAGAATCTAGTTTTGGGCAGGCATAAAGAATGTCAGTAATAAGGACAAGAATACGACTACCACCTAAAATAGTAAAGCTCCAGAAGGAAGAGAAGGAAAATCACTGCTTCTAAGAATCAACCTATGACATCAAAAGTATGCTCTCTCTGAGCACATATAAGGATTAGAATCAACCTATAGGTGCTACCTATGTTTTAACTGTGACATAGAAACTATCAATATAGAATTGAGCTGTTGATCGGAGGAATCCAATTCTAAGGTCATCAAAAGGGAATCAAACTCACTCGAAACTAAGAGGACTGAAAACACCCACATCAGTAACTTCAGATAGTAAGCTTGAGATAAAGGAGCGTAAGGCCCTAACTCGAGTAAAGAAAGAAAAGTAGGATCGGAATTGCCCATATAAGGAATAGGCTCTTGACCTAAAATCAGTAATTCACCTCTGATTCAACTGGGCTACTGCAGAACTACTTGTTGCTGACTCACTTCTTAAAAGAACTTGAACTACACGAAACGACTTAACTCGTACAGCTGATTCAGTTGCCGATGTCGACTTGACTTCTTCTCCTGCTGATTCTGGAGTTGACTCTACTCGAACTGATTCTTCCGGATGCTCTATCACAAAGGAATTTAGGAGCTAACTTACCCTACTTTCTAACTTGCCCTTCCTTAGGCTCTCAGCACCTTGATTTTCTTGCGTCCCTTTCCCTTCAACCAGCCACTATCTTTGTTCCCTAAATCATAATAGAATATCTAAGAATCCAGAAGACTGCCCCTTATCACAGAAGTATTTAGTCTTTGTATCGGTAATTATTATACGCTAAAAGTAGATAGTAGATATAGAAGGAAAAAGATGCTCAAATCAATAAACTAATTACCGGATAGTTCTAGTAGAGTTCTCTAGATTAGTATAGTATAGTTCTCTGGATGCTGATTCTCTCGTAGTGAAATAGCAGAAAGCAGAATCATAATCCTAATCGGACTGACCAAGTGAAAAGCCGGTGAAATGGTTGATGCTTTCATGGTTAAAGAATCCATCTTAGCTAGAGCTAAGCCACCTGCCTTACTATCTATTGTCTCAGCAGGCCTTAACCCGGCAAAAGACGACAGAGGCATAAAGTAAGGTTGATGCAAAATAAGCAGCGATGTTATTGCTTGCTCTTCTTTCTCAAATAAGCGATGTTATTGCTCTTCTTTCTCTTGGAAGAAGAATGGCTGTAATCCGTTTCCAGTGGTGGTCTAATAGTTCACTCCCGTCTCCTTAAAGGAGCGATCTCTCCCTCAAAGTATAACGAGCATAATTGAAGACATAGATGGTAGCGTATTCTAAGTAGTTGATCTCACAAGTAGTTGATCTCACGTGCTATCCGAAAGTCTTATTAGTGTTCGTCTTATCTCAACGAGTCAATGCCCGGACCAGGCTCTTAATGAAATGGAAATGATGTTATAAGCTTTGATTTTAGCCTTGAGCTCTACTTGTGCCTTTTTTAGAGGAAGTATTCCCTTGAGTAGAGTTAGGACTGTGGGGATTGAGGGATGGTAGTCGGGCAATAGGTTTTGTTTGGATTGGACAAATGGGAGTTGCTCTTGCTAGAGACTAGACTGTTCCGGTCCCTTTCGGCTCAACAAAGAAATATGCGGTTATCTTTCCTCTTGCTATCGAATTTTCAGCTATATCATCCGCGTAAGGATATTTAGAGTCTGCCTTTGTTGTCTTGTTCGGGAGAGAAGGAGAGATAGCTGGTTTCTAAAGAGATAGAAACATTTTGTGCTTTGCTTTCCAGAATGAACCCAAAAAGGCACTTCCTAGGCGTGGTAGTGGTTTCCATGGTACCAACGAAGAATTGAGCTTTAGTTGAGTCGACTGGGAACGAATGCTTAGCGGGGAAATAAGCTCTTGTTGAAGAAGCCGAGAATGAAGAAACGGATTAAGATTCAAGTTATACCAAGTAAGTTGCCTCTTATTCATCTGTTGGAGTCATATTAGTAGGCTAGGAGCTTAAGGCGCAAAGTCAATGCTTTTTGCTCACCTGGCGAAGATAGCAGCACTCGAGCATAGATTTCCACTCAAGAGTGAACGAGATCCATCCCACCTCCAATATAAACTCCTAGTAATAAGCTTTACCTATCTAGCTTCAATCGAGATTACATTTAACTAGGCAATCCTGTAGCCACTTCACTAGCAGCCACAAAGGGCGAAGTCAAGTCGGATGAAAGTGATCCGAATGGAAGTGAAAGCTCGGGACCAATGGCCGTATCGTATATCAAGATCAAGATGAAAACAGAATTGATAAGCAATTTTTCCTAAAATGAAAACGCAAAATGTAGTTAGAGAAGACAGCCTCTTTTACGCCCCAAAATTCCCATGCTTTACGTTGGTCAACAACCAACCACAACTCCCTATAGTTCTTCACTACTCGTACAGACAGAAGAATTTTGATCAATAAAGAATGCCTCCCCTGGATAAATTCACTTATTTGACACAATCATTATGGTTTTTATCTTAGAATTTGTTAGGAGTAAAATGCATCGATAAACAGCTCGCCCAATGGAGCTTTGCCTCGCGTGGACAGCTCTTCAGGCGGTCTCACAAAGCCGGTCACTGAGCAGCTACGACACTTTATGACTCAAGAAAAGAGCCAGACTGAATTCTCAATTCCAAAAGTAGGGGAGATCTTTTTCTTACATCCGTAATTTTCACACAAAATAAATTGAATGAGAATGAATGGAAGCTTCCATTTTTAGGTAAACTGAGAGCTGGGATGGATATTCTTTGAAAGCTAGGGCTTCGCGGCTTTCGCATTTCCCGCTGTTTTAGGGATGGATGTCAAGTTATAGCTTATTATGTATCTAAAAGGTTTAAGTGAAAGCAGTACCATCTCCTTCAGCAACTTCACCGCGGTTAGGTTAATAAGGTGCATGTAACTTTCTACTGCACGAAGCGAACTACAGGGTTGGATAGGTCCGTCCCTACTTTGGTCTAGGATCACAGTAAAGGTAGCTAAATCATAGGTTCTCATCAATCCAGGAAAGATTTATTGACAATTCCAGTGAGTAAACGGCAAGGAAGGACGTAGGCACCGTTACTCTAAACGCCAATTGCCTAGAATCGCCTTCAGTTAGTAGGAACGATCGTGCATTTCAAAAAGACTGTTTTAAAAAGTGAAAACACTATAGCAGTAGGATTATAGAGCTCCGGTCTTGCATCCTTTAGCTTCCGCTGTTTAGCAGCTGAAAGAGAGGACCCATCCTAAGTTCAGATAGGGAAACGTCCCTAGAATCAGATATTCTTTAGAACCACCCTTTTGATCCATATAGCAAACAAAGGCAGCTCTTCCAGCTTGAGTTAATCAATGCAGAGGCACCTTTCTTCGCTTAGTAGCACAGCACAACTATTACTCTATAGGGGTTAGGTGAGGATTGCTCTATAGGGGTTCGGTTATTGCTTCTTTAGCGCATAGCTAGTTTGAAGCTCAAACAACTACTGGGTCATTCTCAAGCAATGGCAGTTCCAATCAATCTTTGTGAGAAGCCTCTGTTCTATATATTTGACTCTGGAGTTGGTTGGCTACCTCTAAAGGTGGTCTTATGCCCGCTTTCGACTTGATTACGAAATTCCTCGATTACCACTTGACAAAGCTTGTCTACCCCAGCGAGCAAAACAGTAGCTGAGTTAGCAATCCAAGTTAGTAGGGACAAAATGCATTACTTGCTAAAAGAGCTATAGAGATGGTACTGCTGAAGATTAAGAAAGAGCTTCATTTGACAAAGGCATCTAGCGTACAAACTCAGAGAATAGGTATGAATATTGCCCATGAAATGAAGAAGATAACTCGGAGCGGGTAGTCAATTCCATTCTGCAATTCCACTATACGCGAGCCCCCAACCAAAGAGAGTCATGCGTGTCCTGTTACATCCTTCTTTCTATGCTAGAGTCACTATCAATCATAACTAGAAACCATAAATCAATAAATGAAAACAGAAACGAGTGTTAGCGCTTCAAAGACAGAGTACTGCACTCGCGAACAGCTAAGGTATAGTTTTGTCAACAAGAGTAGGAGCGAGATCTGGGTCATCAGCCGGGGAAACCCTTTGGTAGCTTGCTTCTTTTCTCGACTCGGAGTTCAGAATGCAATTGAATCTCTAGAACACCTAATATAGAGAATAGTAAAGACACGGAACAATAAGTCATAATTGAATCACTCACTCCTTACTCAACAAGCAACCTTAGCAAGAAGCGGGAAGTCAATCTTGGGGTGAAGGTCACTACACAGTTAAGTCTCCGGGAAAGCACTAAAAAGATGGTGTGCAAGAGCGAAAGCCGACGCTTAGTTATTAAAGTAAGCTCCCCTACTTATATAGTTTGTTTCGGTTGCAAAGTCAGTCGTCTAATCAGAGATAGAAGAAGCGGCCCACTACACTGTGAATGCTAAAGTTAGCAGGGTACAGTTAAGTATCTGAGTGATGTGCGTGCCTCAATACCTTCTCAAGTGCTAAGAGTGAAGAGTACTTCAGTATCCTATCAACAAGGAAGCAAGACGAACAAGCTTGGTATCATGTTGCTCTCTTTTTATCCCGTAACAAACAAGCTTAGTATAATTAAGCGTTAACGGAGTCAGTTGTTATTCGATCCATTGCTTGTTCAGTTAAGGCGAAAGGAAAGAAAAGCTCATGTTATTGAATTAGGCTAGGCTGACTTATATTGAAGCAGAAAAACGAACCCTATACACACACATTACATTCAGGACTGTCAGGATATTAAGCACTAAGGCATAGGCACCGATCGTTATCTAGACAAACTTCATTATTGACTTCGCATGTACATCGTTATCTAGACTCACTGGAATTATTGACTTAACTTCGCCTGTACCTTTGACTTGTTGAATACGAGGTGCTGAAAGCCTCTGCTTCGGAACTGAACTCCATGTCAACTGATTGTATTGCTGGAGCGACTTTTACTGATATCGCTTTTTCTTTATTTGAGTTTAGGCCAGTGGATACCCATTTCTTTCTCTATACCCAACAAACACTATTATCTTCTTGCTCCGTATCGCAACACTCTGATCTTCTTGCTTTGCTCCGTATCGCATTAACCTAGCTGTACAGTAAACACAACACAGTCTTCGTCTTCTCCAGAGCTTCAGGAAAACATTTCTATCTTGAATCTATCTTAAAACGGACATTATTTATATAGAAGTTGTTTGTAACCAAATAGATGGGTGCGGTTGTTTCTACTCGTATTCAGCACTAAGATATCGGGAAAAAAGATAGGTGCTGAAAGCCAAGCCGTTACGCAAGGGAACCCGTATCTTTACTGCCTGAAGTAAGTGAAGTTCGCCCTAGTTTGAGTTTTCTCTGTGTTTTGTCTCCGAGATAACATGCTGTGTAAGATCTTGCTGTTGGCGATGAGAATGAAGCTGCGGTTGAAAAGTCAGCGGTAAGCGAAGGAAGCTTAGAGTATTAGCCCCGAGCCCGAGCTCACGTGAGATGGATGATCGCTTTTTCTTGAAGTTTCGCAGTGCGCAGTAAAGTTAAGAGAGTTAGTGGCTATAATATGAGGGCAACTAGGAATTATCTCTTTCGAGCGCATATGAGAGATTCGAGTAAACAACGGGCTTCACTTTTGCTTAATAAAAACTAGAGGGCGGCGGCGGAGAGGAGTTTGCTACGCCAGGGCGCGGCATTTAGTTATTGTTGCAGGGGTTGCGTCTCGGTGCAGTCTTAGGTTACTTCTTTCTATATGTTGTGGTATTTCATTCCATTCTTTAAAGTAAGCAGTGAGCTTTGGTAGGTTACTTGAATGAAAGCAGTCAAAGAAATAAGTCACAGCATAAATGAAGCTCCTCGTCAGCTGATGTTGATTCCACGCCAGCGGATGCTTCTTCCCTTGGTTTCTCCCGTGCCTACCTTTCTTCTTGTCTGCTTGTCGGCTTGTTTAGTAGTTCCTTGTCGTCTTGGCCCTGCTTAGCTTGTAACTGACTTTCGAACAACTTCCACAGCTGCATCTCTCGCTGCTTACCCTTCCTTCTCTTTTTCTATTGTTGGAGGGAATGGAGTAAGGTACCTTAACCCGAACGGAAAGACACTTCAGGGCGGATGCATTTGATGGTGACTTGATAACTTCTTCTTCTCGGCTTACATACTGAAACTTGCTGCTGACTTACTGTAACCTTAACCTTTCATGGCAGCCCTCTTACTTGAATCTTCACCTTGAAACCGTACTCCAACCGCAACCACCATTAACTTCAGGGCATAACCCCAAAACAGGACTTGCTGTAGACTCGTACTAATTGTATAAATCAGGCTCCTAACGCGCGGATGTCCTTTCGAAAGTAGGAATTAAATCAGTGTAAAGTGCTTGTGTCTAAGGCTTATGCTCTTTGTTGTGGAGATAGGAAAGGAATCAAGTGCTTGTGTCTAAGGTCAGAACCAACAGCAAGTGGTGGAACTAATAGGGAAAAGGCGGGTCGGTCGGGGTATTTACATATTTCTTTGCAAGGAGAGAGAGGCACTTGACTATAGAATGGAATTAGCTGTTAGGTTCTTATCATAGAGAAAGTTTCTGTTAGGTTCTTATCATAGTAGGAGTCTCAGCGCTTTGATTCGATTACTGTTTTTCTTTTACCACCGGACTTGACTTAGCTTTTAGTCTCCTTGATAGCTGGAAGTTCTCCATAAGTATGAAAGGCTGGAGGACTTTGTACCATCCATTCCGGTGTGGTTGGATTCTGTTCAACAGCCCAAGGACTTGGAGCACATCTATTGTTCTTTCCACTGCTTGAAGTGATTGTTACGACCACAAAGAAACGACAAATCCCAACTACTGATATATAAGAGCCGAAACTGCTCAGAGCATTCCATCCGGCATAAGCATCCGGATAATCAGGAATGCGACGTGGCATACCCGATAGCCCTAAGAAATGCATGGGAAAGAAGGTAAGATTAACCCCGAAAGAAGTGATCCAAAAATGTATTTGTCCTAAAGTTTCAGGGTATGTCCGACCAAAGATTTTACCCACCCAATAGTGAAATCCTGCAAATAAAGCAAAAACGGCTCCCATAGAGAGTACATAATGGAAATGTGCAACTACATAATAAGTATCATGTAGAGCAATGTCTAGCCCGGAATTAGCTAGAACTATTCCTGTTAGCCCTCCTATAGTGAACAAAAAGATGGACCCTACTGCAAATAACATGGGTGTTTTGAATTGTATCGAACCTCCCCACATAGTAGCGATCCAACTAAAGATTTTGATCCCAGTGGGGACAGCTATGATCATGGTAGCAGCGGTGAAGTAGGCACGCGTATCAACGTCTAAGCCCACAGTAAACATATGATGAGCCCAAACAAGAAATCCAAGAACACCTATACTGATCATGGCATAAACCATGCCTAGATACCCGAAGACCGGTTTTCTCGAAAAAGTAGAAACGATATGACTTATGATACCGGATCCAGGCAGAATTAGGATGTATACTTCAGGGTGCTTCTCTCTTCTACTACTATAAGCAGATTCATAGAAGAAAGGTGGACTATATCATCAACTTATTCCATTTGTCTAGGAAAGCTAGCCATGCTTTATGGTGAATACTGTCAGGTTGAAATGCTTTGAGATCGTAAAGACTGTAATATTCCTCAATAAGGAAGAATCTTAATGATTTATTACTTCGGAAAGCACTTGATTTAAAGTAATCTAGCATCATGATAACATCTTTTCGACTTTGTACAGACCATTGATAGTAACCATTTTGACTACTATCAAAGTATATATTTCCTCCAAATACGGACTTATATAACTCTAAATCTTGTAGAAGTTGATTATTGACTAGAATACTGAGTTGAGGTAGTCGATGCTTCATAGCGATACCAATAGAACCATCAGCATCAAAGAATCCAGCAAACCAATTGGATTGAGCATCTAGTGTAATAGGTAGAATTAAAGGGATATCCAGTACTTGACAGACACGATGTAGTTGAAGTAGTCGTGCGGAATGTCGAATATGACCATTAATACAATTCATTAGTTGAATCATACCAAGTTGATTATGTAGTCGATAACGATAAGCTTTAGCACCTGCTCGCATTTTGATACTTCCACCAAGCATATGTTGGATATATCGTAGTAGTCGTAGATCCTCAAGTGCCATAGTAATTTCCAGAGAAGTAGATCCTTGTTTACTAACTTGAATACTTCCAGCACCATCGAGAATTCCTGCTAGCCACTCACTGAAAGATTTAGGATAAGTTGTTGCGCATGTAGTCTCTGAGGTTCCTACTAGACTGCTTTTATGTCGTTGGTTACCTGCTGATTGTGTCTTAGATACTCCATTTTGACTAGATCGGGGTTTGACTAGAAAACCACTTATGAACATAGTAGGAGTACCATTAAGCAGACAGTCCCAGCATATAGCGCAATGCGTATTCTGATTGGAATCAGAAAAGGGCCTTTGAAAACCGAAGAACCGAAAGAGATGCTGGTATAATATAGGGTCGCCCCCTCCAGCAGGATCAGAAAAGGTTGTATTAAAGTTTCGATCGGTTAATAACATTGTTATTGCCCCTGCCAGTACCGGAAGTGATAATAAAAGTAGGAAGGCTGTAACTAGAACGGACCACACAAAAAGGGGTGATCTATGCATAGTCATTCCAGGTCCACGCATGTTAAAGATAGTTGTTATAAAATTGATTGATCCTAAAATTGATGAAACACCTGAAAGATGAAGACTAGAAATTGCTGAATCAACTGCTCCTCCAGAATGGCTGGTAATACCACTTAAGGGCGGATAGACCGTCCAACCTGTGCCGGTACCCACTTCTACTAGGGCGGAGCTTAATAAGAGCAAGAGACTTGGTGGCAACAACCAGAATGAGATATTATTTAATCGTGGAAATGCCATGTCAGGTGCACCTATAAGAATCGGTACAAACCAATTTCCAGAGCCACCTATCATCGCCGGCATAACCATAAAAAAGATCATTAAAGAAGCGTGAGCCGTTATTAAAACATTATAAAGTTGATAATTACCACCAATCATTTGATCCCCGGGTCGAGCTAATTCCATACGAATCAGTACTGAAAAGCATGTGCCCATCACTCCTGCAATGGCACCGAAGAGAAAATAGAGAGTACCGATATCCTTGTGGTTTGTGGAGAACAGCCAGCGGACAAGATTTGTAATTACCTTATTTGTCATAAAAGTTGAAGTTACTTTCCTGCCTTTTCAGAGAGGGGCCCTTACGAAAGGGGCTGAGATATTCCTAATGTAGGCGAAATTGTAGCGTGAGTGACCGAAACCACCTTGTTACAGCGTATCTGTAAGGCTGTAGTCGTACGCCACCACTGCACCCATAAGCTTCTACTTTACTATTGCTAGGCCCTTCAAAAAGCATTAAAGAGAAGAGAAAAAAGCTGTTAAAGAGAAATAGATGAGTCGAAGTTAAAGAGAAATAGAGAGAGTCGGTTCATTGTATCAGTCGAGAAAAGTGCAAATGACTAAGATGTTGCTAGGGAAGGGCCTCTATTCGTACGAATCTAAAACAAGTAAAGTATTCTCTCCATTTATATCTCTCTATATATATATATATATATATTTTTGAGAAATTATGTACCATGGTAAGGGATACTACTAGTAAGGGATAAGAGACTAATACCAGAAACTCCGACTCCTACTAATACTTATACTTATTAGTATAATTGATAATACTTATACAGGCTACTACTAATACTAAGCATTGGGTGGTCTTCTACTCGGATACTAAGAATAGGTACAGGACAGGGTCGATGAGTTACCTATATCCTTCATGCCTAGACCTACATCCGTACTATGCCTAGACCTACATCCGTACTATGCCTAGACCTACATCCGTACTGCCTTTGAAGCGGGAAGGAATTAATATGAAAGTAAGGGCTATGAAGCGGGAAGGGCCAAGACGACAGACAAGACGACAAGACGACAAGGAACTACTAATGTGTAGCGTAGGAGTTCTAGTGGCGCGTAGGGCCAAGTCACTACTAGACAAGTCACTACTAAACAAGCCGACAAGCCACGACTAGACAAGACACTACTAATGTGTCGCGTCAGGAGTGCGGGTGGCGCGTAGGGTAGTTTGGCTAATGAACAAGCAGACAAGACGACAAGTAACGTATAATGTTACGCGTAGGGTGTGTCGCGGCAGGAGTTCTAGTTGCGCGTTAGCGGACAAGTAACTACTAGACAAGACACTACTAACGTGTCGCGGCAGAGAACGGGTTACGCGTCAGTCGTTTTTGCGTTAGGAGTCATAAGAGCGTCAGTAGTTCCTCGTGACGCGGCAGTGTTGCTATTATGTGTCGCGGCAGATTTAGCTAATGTGTAGCGTAGGGCCAAGTAACTACTAATGTGTAGCGGCAGTGCTGCTATTACGTGTCGCGGCAGGGCCGCTCTTCTGCTCCGGGCCAAGCAGACGTGATCGGACTATTTGAAATGTAATCGGGATCGAATCAATCCGGGCATATCGATTGGTATCGGGCATATCGAAGAAAGAGACAAGACATTGATAGTTGCGCGCGCAAAAAGCAAGCACATTCCTTGCGAGGGGTGAGTTACCCGCTTCTATCATACAGAGCGAGAGCCCATCGTTCCAGAGCGAGAGCCTATCGTTCATCATCAGCGTTAGCTTAGCTTTAGTGACTTGGCTGGAGGTTATCGCAACTCCTCATTCAATTACAAGGCTCGGGTAGACCGGGGTGGTAAACATATACATAAATAGTAGCCGGAGTGGGGTATATCGAATCCGGATGGACTAGCTAACCAGCCGCGACCCTTATATATCCTTATATATATAGTGAACATCTGAAGTAATAACAACAACAACACTGACGCATAACTAGTCACTCGCTGACGCCTTTTTCACTCGCTGTCTAGGCAGGGCTGCTATGTTCCCCTAAGCATCTAGGCTATTTGTAAGAAAGAAAAGAAATAGTCAATTGTAAGAAAGAAAAGAAATAGGCTTTCAGCACCTTTAGCACTTGTTATTGCCCCAATATGGGTTTACTGTCCCAACTTCAGCTCGCACTGCTTTTCTTCTTTTATAAGATTATTTTACCTCGCAACAAAGCCTGTAAACTAGAACAGACCCGATAGCAGCTGAGGATCCTGCTTCTGGTGATCTACCCGTTGTTTCTTCCATTGCTTGCTCTGTGTTACTTGCCCCCACTTAGAATATTTCTTGCTTGTTCTCTTTCTTGCACATGATGTGTGGGGTATAGATTGAAGTAAAGACAATGCTTCCCTTTTCTTTGGAATTGAACTTACAAAGGGAAAACTAAGACATTAGCCGAAAACAAAGGTCCAAGTGAAGCACCGAGTAAAACAGGAAAAGAAGTTATGTCATCTCTCTATGAAGCAGAAGATCGTCTTGCAGTCAAACATTTGAGTGCCGCCAATCGAACTCCCGAAAACTTTACTTGTTGAATGTCATTGCCTTCCCTTATCGCGTAATGCACCTTGATTTCTTGTGCTTTAAGCTCTGTTCAACGTAGCCCACGTATAGTGAGAAGTAACGGGAACTCTACGACAACACTCGCACTCAATATATACGACAACACAAGCCCTTGTATGTTCTCTAAACTTAAAGAACTCAGTCGAACCCTACCCCGATTATAAGTTTGTACAGAGAGAGGCATAGGCACCAAGTTAGGACAGAGGCATAGGCACCCTTTCTTTTAGTTACTCGGCCTATACTCTAACTTAACTTCGAGCAGAAAGAAGAGAATGAAGCTATCCACAATGTATAGAGAAAAAGTAAACAAAGAGCATTGCTTCGTTTAATCATGAATATAGGCGCACTGTTATATACTCTACCTACTTACAATTTACTGAATTACGTACTCTTAAGGAATGGAGAAACTCGGATAGCCATGGTTTAAAGCAAGACAGGGCAGCGAAGAATGAGCTGGCTACTAATACAGGGTTGAGGCCTGGAAGGGTGCTACGCGTCAGTGTGTTCGCCACTGCATGAAATTCTAAGATGTATAAGATATCAGACGAGCCCTAATACAACATTGCCAGCGCATTAACTACTAAGATACAGAATGCAAATCACAAGTAAGAATACCAGAGCCAAGAACAAGAGCAGGAGTTTTAACAAGATCTGAAGCCGGGGGTGTATGATAGATATTGGTAACCAAGGAGAGTAGATAGGTAGAGAGTTGCCCGTTGCGCGGCAGTCAGGGAAAGGTATATTTCTTATATATATATTGTTACCGGTGCTACCAGAGCTGCTGTCGACCTATAGTATAAGTAAGAGTATTTTCACACCTGATCTGAAGGAACTCTCTATCTGATTTAGATTCATAACACCTAATCAGAAGCTACTACCAGAAGGCAGCTACTACTTGAAGCGTGTAAGGGAGTTCGCTTACCTACAAAGCCAAAGATAGTTAGTGAGTCAGTTCATAAAGTGTAGTTCGAAGTCAGTTCATAAAGTTACGTTCTTGCCCCAACTAGTAGTTTAGTAGTAAAGAGTGAACCTAATTTCGACCTATGGCTCCGGTCAACAATTCTTAATTGAATGCGAAACTAAGGGATCTGATCCAACCCTCAGAATTGAGCGAACTCATTAAAGTCTGGAATTGAACTCACTGGTTGAAAGGAAAGAAAGGTTGCTAGCTCTAAGTCCGCAACTGGTTGAAAGGGCCAAGACGACAAGGAGGCAAGTAACTACTAACCAAGCAACTACTAATGAACAAGCTACTGCTAATGTAGCGCGTTAGGAGCCTGGAGTTAAAGCGGTAGCGAGTCCCTAGCGGCAGGAGTTCTAGTTCCGCGTAGGGTAGTTGGGCTAAACAAGACGACAAGTAACTACTAGACAAGTAACTACTAACCAAGCAACGGGCCAAACAACTACTAGACAGCAACTAAGGAAGGGAAGGTATCAAACTAAAGAGCCAAACCGGAACAACTATATCTGCGGAAGTTAGAAAACGGACTAAGAGAGCGAAGAAGGGAGACGAAACGGATCTAACAACTGAAAAGTACCCTACTTTTGATGAAGATCTTTCTTCCGAGTAAGTTTGTGCCAGCAGTAAGCCTTGAGGTAATGATTGAGTAAGCAGCTTGTTAACATCTTAAAGAAAGAACAAGAACCGTTTGCAGCTGACTTGAGAACGGATCCTGCCTGCCTACTCCTACTCCTTATGATTCTCTTGCTCCATCTTTAGCCGATGATCTCGCTTATACTCCTCTTTCATTAGTGAGTTCAATTCTTTAACACCAGATCGAGAGTCCCTTTCCGAGTCCGTTCATAAAGTTCAGTGAGAGTTCTGGTTCAGAGGAATTCCATTAGTGGTTGCCTGCCCCTGGTAGTACTGCTCGAGTGGAAGAACAAATACACTAACTCCATTTAACCCTTTCTTTCCTATTACCACAACAGTTGTGGGGAATGTCCTGCAAGTCACTACCTTCTATTGTTGTGGGGAATGTCCTGATTGATTGTATTTACTTCTGTAGGATTGTATTTACTTATAAGAAATCTATATCTTATACTGATGTAGCATCTTATCGAACTTACTTATTATTATTATTCTCGGAACAGCATCTTTCTTCTAGAACTGCATCCTTTCTTCTCGAACAGCATCTTTTCTCTTTACCTATTCCAGATATAGCTACAGATATGGTTTCTTCAAAGATAAACCGGTGTCCTGTCATAACTTATAGTTTTCGGGGTGCCGAGATGAAACAGTTATCGTGCAAGTGAAAGTTCTTGTTGAATCTGTTATAAATTCCCTTGTTTTAATAAGATAGATAAGATTGAATGAAAGTTACTTATTGCCATTTGCATTCCCGTACTGATAAGGTGAATTCTGTAGGGGCGCCTTTGCTATAATACGACTTAGTGAAATTCTTAATACTAATACTAGGGGCCTTAGAGCTCAGAGGCTCGTATAACAACATAGGGGAACGGAGCCCCGGACTTTCAAACTAAAACAAACCCCTGGCATCCTGAGCACATCGCGTACATAGACGCATGCTAAGTAATAGAATAATGAGTTACATTCTCCCTATCCGCCCCCGCGAGGTGACTACTTAGGTGCATTCTTAATACCCCCGGAGAGGGACATTCATTCCCTAAAGCAGCTTGCATTCTTTGACTTACTTGTTTGATTCCTTTTATATTGGTAGTTGAGTTCCCGTTGCGTTGGCATCGACCGGATCAGTAGCTACAGATCTATAGTTCTTATTTAAAGAATCAAAGCTAACAGATATAGGCTAGTTTCTTTTGGCGGAATAATAATAGCTGTTAGTGCTCTCCGGCTCAAGTAGTCGTAGTAGAAGTTAGGTAGTATTTGGTGGATTTCCTTATCATGGGAGAAAGTATTAAGTGTGTCTCGGCAGTAACAGGCTAATAGGTGAAATCAAGCTTGAAAGCAAGGGCAGCGAAGAATGAGCTGACGACAAGACGACAAGACGACAAGCAGACAGAAATAAATAAACTTCACCACTAAATGCTCTTTATGTCTCTTTCTATAGGATTACAGATCACAGAGGAAACTCGGGGCCAAGCAGGCAAAGGGAAAGCAAAGAACGGAGCTCTACGACTGAACTCGCACCAAGAAGTTATGTTGCTGCAAGCGGGTCTTCAAGGGGAGTTTCATCAGTTCTATAATATATGATAGTTGTAATTGCCTGTTTCTCTGCACTGCCCTATAGTAGTAACGGAAGTAGACCTAACCTCTAAGCCAGTACTTTCGGATTCCCTGACTGAACCCTGCTTTCCAGGTAATTATAGTCATTATAGTAATTCTCTACTCCCCGCTTCATAAGTTTCCAGTTGAAGGAGAAGCATCGGCTCCCGAAGACATAGAGCAAGTAATCTCGAAGGAACTTTCACTTGCGCCCCAATCTGTACCATTACTGAATTTCTTCATTCACTTACGCACCTGACCCACTCAAGGTTGAATTAAGTAAAGAATGATTTGTTTCAAGTGTTGTTCCAGCCCCTTAGAGTAGTAGTACTGCCCTATATAGAACCTGTGCTGTCCTAGATATGAAATATAGAACATGTCCGGGATAGTCAATAGGGAAAAGCACCTGTATGAGGCACTGTTATATACTATAGGTTTCTACATTCATTCTTTATAAAGATAGAAAGTAGGAATGCTCGTTGGAATGCTCGTCTGGACTACTACTTGTTGGGGCATTGATACCAGTTGGGGCACTAAGCAAGACTCAGTGTGCGGGACTCATATAGTAAAGAATAGAGTGGACTTCAGAATCTAGCGAGGGCAGCGAAGATGGCTAAAGAAAATCAAAAAACTAGATAAACGACTTCAATTAGTGGGGCTCTGGTCTATACTATTTCTCTACTACATGCATTATTTATATTATATAATAAAGAATGAAAGTGGGAATGCTCGCTTCTCAGGCAAAGTGGAATGATTTGTTTCAAGTGTTGTTCCAGCCCCTGAAAGTAGTGGTCCAACTTACTCTTATTCTCTTATGAGGTCAGGTGGGTGCAGTACTGAGAGGGTTCAGTGAAAGGTAAAGTGCCAGTTTCGTACCTTAGTTTCGAGTTTCATTCAATACCGGCACCAATTCAACTACTGCAGAATCATTAGCCTCGGGGGCGAACACAGGACAAAGATCTTAAAGCAAAGGTGCTATGAGCCAAACTCAGTTCTCAAGTAGGGAAGCAGTATCTGGCTTTTCTTAGCAACCATAGAACCTGGACTACCCGGTTTCATTCTCAGCTAGTGCTTCAGAAGCCCGAGCACTTTACTTGGTAACAGCCGGTTATAACATATTAATGGAGTTCCCGGACACAGGACTGGAAGTCGAATCAGCAGTTCAAAAGGTCCGGTCAACTGCTAGATCAGTAGCATAATAAGGGTCTGGCTCCGAGGCTGGGCAAAGAGACAGGTTCGCTGCTTGTATTAAGCAATGAGTCAATTAAGCAAGGTTCAATGGTCTGTAGGCAGTTAAAAGATCTTCCAGCTTATTTCGCTGCCCTTAGCAACTGTTATTTCTTTTCTTCTGAATTCAATAAGCTGCTCTGCTGTCAACAATGAACTTAATTCTTAAAGGAAAGGAAGTCGTGCTGGGTAGCTGAACCCACCAACAAACACAGATGAAACTCGGTACCCTTACTTTCTCACTGGACTTCGCCTCTCTATCCTCTAGCTACAACTACTAATACAGATTCAACAATGGATTCCACAATAACTAAACTATTATATCAGCACCTCTTCTTCTTGAGTCTCGGACTAACGCATTCATTGAACTGATACCAACTCCCCAGTAGTTAACCGGGAAGGAAAGAAAGTCAACCGGTCTTCTCTCTCTTGCCCCGAAGCCTGGCATTAGATTTCTTCTTGTCTTGTGTCACTTCCTAACGCCTGTTGTGCAGTTCCATTTATTTCTGCTAAGGGTCAACAAGCAACAGGTAGATCACCATAAAGCACAAGAAGCAAGGGTCTCAAGCCCAGTAGCAAGTAGTTAAGCAGGAACAGAAACAATACTTTTCGATGAGGTTAGGAAAGGACTCTTAAACGCTTAAGTCTCAAGTGTCTCAGCGGGAAAGAAGGATAACTGTTTCTTATGGGTGCACAAAGTACTTAATTGATTTCATATTATTTT